>JAWPHD010013331.1:0-69091 GCA_037043455.1 Cyrtodaria siliqua
AGCCTAGTCAATGACATTTGTATTTTTCATTGCATCAGCATTGAGGCTAAATTTCTTTACACAAAGCTATGACCTATTTAAATCATGAAATGGTTCAAAGATCTATATTGAACATTAATAAAGCACAATGATTAATACTAAAATTACAACACGTCATATAAGGCCGTAGAAGAATCTCCAAGTTATTAATAACTGTCGCGCAAATCAGCTCGTCGATATCTGAAATGACGCTCAGTAGCAAAAAAGAATTTCCACCAGGTTTCAAATAACTAACCATGCCTCGTAACAATATATAAGAAAAAACATTCTTTATGTCTTTGTTTATCTTCTGGCCATCGTAATTTCCGTTTAGTTGTGACTAATTTAGTTTAAAAAAAAAATCTAAAAAAAATCAATCTTGAAGAGCTCCCTTTAAATATTTTTCTTTTAACAAACTATACATTATTGTACGGTTTATCGATATAGCCCTTGTATCAAGTATCGTTTTCAGAAAACCTTTGCACTTTTCCACGTATTACTTCAGCTGATAGTTAATCAGTTGCAGCTTACTACGGTGTATTATTAGGGCCATCAACGGAGATATTACACAGTACTATTTCTACCGAGGACAACGTGGGTGGTCTGCCTAAAATGTGCTGAAAATAACGTAAACTATTCAACTAACCAACCAACCATTAGAACTGTCGCTACTTAGACCCGAAAAGCGTCAGCGGCACAGTACGACAGCACGACAGTACGATGATAACTGCGCGAGGGTAATGTCGTGATATGTCGAAGATACAAAAGTACAAAGGTACTATGGCGGCAGACCTACGGCTCTATGGTAACAGTACTTAGACAAAACAATATCGCTTTATCACCGACGTAACTTCATATTTTAGTCACCGTGCCATCGTACATTCGTATCAGTGTGTTATCATAATCGTAAACTCGCGCTTTCATCATCGTGTCAGCGTTTTCACTATCGTACCGTCGCCTTACTTTTGGGCATGCGCATACACGAATTGAACGATAAAAGAATACATGGACTCGAGCAAATGAGACAGAGACTCAAAAAGATACACAAATATTGCATAGCAATGCATGCTCGTTCTTTCCGTTTCCCTTTATTAAGTCATTAACCTAGGTAATATTAAATAATAAACTCCGTAATCAGCCGTGGCAACTATATATTGCTAATTCAGGATTATTTTCTAAATTAAGGAAGCAACTACATGTGCGTTATCGCCTCATTGACCCAAATTGTTTTAAACATCCAAAAATAAACACAGGATCCATATTTACCACTTTGTTGACATTTCAACCACATGATAATGTGGCTATTTTTAAGCGCGAAATTCTACGTTCGCCCTATCCAGCCGAAATATTACACTGTCATATTATATTGCACGTTGCAAGTAGTGACAGAAAGATGGCCCCAAAAGAACACCGTAGCTACTTACCTTACGGAGAAAACCATTCGTAAACAATATGTCACGTGACTTAAATATGTCACGTGACTTAATTTCGTATACAAGCAGACGACAGACCCTGGCTACGACAGTGTTTGTATGGACATGATTGTGTGTGTGCGGTAGAAAGATATAAGTTTTTATGTAGTTTGTTCGGGCGCCGGAGGAGTAAAATTCCCTCCTTGTTAGTCATGGGATATTTAATTCAAAACTAAACGGACTGGTTTAGGTTTTCGGCATTCGGTATAACGTGTTTTGAAAACTTTAAGTAGGTCACACTTTTGTAATAACGAAAATGGATATTCAAATAAGGTTAATCATTTTCTTTGTTTTAATAATGACCGTGGGCGTTTTGGCTGCCGTATTAGGACTTCTTTGGTCTATGCCCGACCTCCCTGAACAAGTATCGAATGATAAAATATGTCTTCCGATCATGACAGAGTTTGGTGTAATAACTGACCTTAAGTGTGGAGCAATGGTAGACGAATTACACACATATGTCCAGCAGGTACGTTTCATTTCATTCTACTATAGGCTACCGTTTACTAGATTGCAACAACAATTTTATATAAAAAAAAAAGAAAAAGGTTTATTGCAGAATGTGTTTTAAGGATTTAAGTTTGCCTGCGATAGACAACATTCTCTATAGAAACTTATGTTGCAGAAAAAAAAACAAGGAAAAACAAACATGTTAGGCACTAAAACACCACCATTTTTCTTTAAGCAACATTTAGATTGTTATCTGATTGTCATGTTGATTACATCCAGAGTGTCGGTCTTAAAACGTATCTTGTTTCTAGAAATTACCTGAGCTGTGGTGGCCGAGTGATTAACATACTTGCCTCTCGATCCAAAGGTCCCGGGTTTGAATCACGAAGGGGTCACGTCTCGGATTTTTTAACGCACTCCCTCAGTACCTTATTCAGGCAAGGTACTGTGTCACAGTACCATCCTTTGAAGTGGATCTAAAGCCGTGAGTCCCGTGTGGAGGGAGAACCATACCATATGCACGTTAAAGATTTCGCTAACTTCTTCCTTCCTCGAAAACGAGCCTACTCAGAATTGATTGTATGCATCACAAGAAAGCACGAGGACAGGAATCAATATAGTGTGTACAACAGCTTTTGGCTTTCAGTTTAATATGAAGCATTACAGCAAACAGCAAACAGCATTATTCTTAATACATTGATTTAAATGTTTACATCTGGTATACAGGACGGTTGGTTTTAACAAAAACAGCTGATTTAATGTCGCTCTTACGTTTAATATGCTAATAATTATAATAAATATTTCAACAAAGTTATATATTATATATTACATATAGAATCCAGTCAACTATGGGTGATATGAAACACATCTAATATATAGCATGATATTTAGATTCTCAACAATTACATGACCATTGACTATATTGAGTGTATACATATTCGAAAAGATATTATCACGGTTTAAAAAACAAAAATCGTTATTTAAACATTTAGCGATACACATGTATAGGGCATACATCCATATACGAGTAATAGGTTTAATTTAACAGGCACTATATAGGTAAAAAGACAAACTATGTACTCTATATATATAGAGAGAGATATACTATCGAAAATCACGAGTTGTCCGGTGTGGGTTTATTATTATGTTTCATCAAAGGAATTATTGTCCTTATGTGGATAACCGTGATACCCATACACACATTTAACAGTCTCGGTTAGCGTGTATCGTCACATGATTTGACAAGTAGGTCAAGTGTATGTACAGCCGTATAATGCATTCATAAAAGTGTTTGATGTATCGAAATATGTGTAATTTTAAATGACAATAGTAATTAAAGCTTATACACACTGTGTCTGCCTTTGGTTAGGTTCTATTAAAAAGGCTCACCTAGACATCCCAGTACAACAAGGCATGTTATATACCAAACCGTGTGTCATGATATATATAGTTTCTGAAACGTCTGGCATCACCTGTTATACATGGTGGCGAGCTGAGAAATCAAAAATGACGCTACATTTTAAGTTATATATATATTTTTTTAAGAAACTTATGAAACTTGTTTTTTTATAGCGGAGGAAATCACGAAAATGCCTGCAGCTGATGTTTCGAACTAGAAGCTTTCGCAAATTTAATCATTTTCATAGTTGAATTTCATGTTTATTTTCGCTGAAATCTTGAAAATCGAAAAACTTCAAAAAAAATACATATTACACTTTTTTAACGTTCAGACATGGACATATCAGAATACTATAACCTTAAACGCGTTTTAAAAAGCATTTGTCTTACAATTTGTATGGCAGTTATTTTTATAATTGAAGATTTTTGCTTCAAATTGTCATTCTCTACCCTTTTTCAAAAATACGGATGCAGCAAAATTAGGAAGCACATAATAGATAATAGTGCATGTCATAATGTTTCATATCAAAGGAATCATTGGACTTGACATTAAAATCAACATATTCGGCGAGAATTTCAAGATAGTGGATTCAGTTACACAATGAAAGTGTTCAATTCTAAGTTGGACACCTCTCGTATCGAACCATACATTTTCCCACTAAGTATAATTAAGTCAACACGTTGATAGATGCATGCATTTTCTTCATATATTGAAATTTATGCGAAACAAGACACCAGATGCACTGGTCCGGAAAGATGAAACAAGCTTAAAACTCTACTGGTTCTATATAAACAATTCCCTACCGTGACCTTGCGTTAAAATAAAAAATCATTTTACATTTTCAAAGAAACAAAACATAACATCAGATTCTTCCGATTGTGCAAAAGCTACTATGCAGGTATCTGGTACCCGTATAATTGTAGTTAATGCACAGTTGGCTTTATAATTTAGTCTCCACTTCTTTAAATATTGAAAGTTCAAAAGTTTGAAGAATTATTTATCTATAACTGATAACAACGAACAGTTTCGCTACCTATGCTACAATACATATTAGACATCAGGATATAGATTAATAGCAAAGCATATCTCCCTATTGTGGACTACATAAAGTACTATTTGTTTACATGTTTTTCTTCAGGCCATTGCAAATGAGAATAAAAACCTTGAAAAGCAGGAAGAGAACAAAAATGCACAAGGTACACTCTTTTGTCAATGTATGTATTCCTCGTGTATGTAATTCCATTGAAACTGCACAAAAATTACTTACTACGAATAAGAACTAAAATGTGCCTGGGTAGGTTTACAAAAACATGCATTATATACTGTTAACATCTTTATCTAGAGATTGCTAACATTGAATAAGAGTCGCACTCGATATTTAGTGTTCATTTAGTATGCTTATAATCTATGTTCTTATGATATCCCATTTAACTGTACTGATCAATGCACATTTTATGGTTACTTAATTGTACCACCACATATGAACATTCAATAGAGTACATTTAATAGTACATGCGCTTAAGCCAACATTTTCATATTTGTATCGAACACACCTAACTACTATATTGTTTTATTAACAAGCCTTTATTTTCCATTTATATTTCATTGACCTAATATTTTAATCTTAAATACTTATTTAAACAAAAACAACGTTCAGGTTATATACATAAGCATGTATCCACAAACATAATAAGTGCGCATGTTCGCGAATGTCAGGTTCGGTAAACATCTAATATATTTACATTTCATTTCTCAGGCTCAGAACGACCAATTAGTTTGAAACATTTCTTTGAAAATAATTATTGGGAGATGAAACCAGCTGCAAGATTCACTGGAACAATGCCAGGGGATCCCAGACCATGTAAGTACCTTTTGAAATAACCTTGTAGAAGGTACCTGTTTTACTTCATCTTCCAATGAGAAGATTAATAAAGCGTTAGACAATCGTGTGTTTAAAGCGATACAGTTATGTTCCTTTTTAAAATTATTCTTTGTATAAAATGAAGAAACTGAATATATTTAAAACAGTACGGTTAGGTAAACTAACTAAGGGCTGTTCCTCTTCTTTTGTTTCCAGTGACTGTAATTGCGCGAATCTTGTATTGCATGCAATATATAGATAGAATACAAACAAAACAACCTGACTTTTGTCTAGATCTTTATATAAACATGTATCAAGGCCTGCCTATGAAGTTTCATTACAAAATCCGGATTACTGGGTTATAGAAAACACTCTCAGTTCAAATCTTCATATTCAATCTCACACATTGCTCCACCTAATCACCGTTCCTCAGCATTCCACAAAAAAAATGAAATAAGAATAGACACTTACTCACCTGAGCTGTGATTAATAATATTTAGTTTATGTTTGGTTACAGTTCTCCGTTTACAGATTAAATTATCTGTTATTGTCATCTTATCCCACCTAGAAGGATCCGCTATCCCACCCGTTTGACGTACTCATTCGTTTGACCAGTTAAGGAACCTTATTAACCTATTGCGCATGTGAATTTTGCCAAGGATGGAACTGCTCGTTTCATTAAAGGTGTGAACATATCAGCAAGTGTCATTTATTGTGTGTTTACTTCCAGTTAAAAATTACACATGTTGAGTTGGCAAAACTATCTAAGAACCGACAGATGGTTTGCTAATATTAATGAACATATAGCTATATACTCATTATTTCCTAAAATAAGGAGAGTATTGCATAGACAATTCATACAGCATACAGTAAGTCATTATACACAAAGTATCAATATACTATTTTCACAAACATACACATTAAAACGGCAATGAATAAACAGCAAACATATATACATGTACTTCTTAATACAAAAATGAACATTTCATTATCTCAATATTCAACATGGCTGATTCCTACACAAAACTATATTCGTAAACAGATTTCATCTGACATGCTTAAGATATATACTAAAGGAAACGAGAAACGTAACTCGGGAATTCCCGATATATATTGTATGTATATATAGTTATATATATTAAAAACAATATTAAAAATGGAATATCTGTTGTAAAAAACCACCATGACACTATTATATGGTTAAAATTGGATAAACGTTATTTTGGAAATGATGATGACATTTATCTAGGTGGAGTTTATTTATGGACTGACGATTCACCCGCAGCTAATGCAATACATACTGATCTTTTTCAGCTTTTGCAAGATGATCTATATTATTATGAATCTTTAGGTAAAACATTTATTGCAGGTGATTGTAATGGCAGAGTGTCAAATAGGTGCGATTTTATTGTATGTGATAGTGTAATTAACGATATTGATTACTCTGATTATATACCAGATAACCCCCTAAAGCGGGCCTCAAAAGATACATGTGCGAATCCACAAGGTAACAGGTTATTGGACTTGTGTAAAGCTACTTCTTTTCGATTGGCCAATGGTAGATTAGGGTCAGATTGTGGTGTGGGATGTATAACGTACGTTAATAGGCATGGAAGCAGCGTAATTGATTATCTTTTGTTAAAAGAACGCGATTTTCCATGTGTGAGCGATTTTTGTATACATGCATTTAATGAATTTAGTGACCATGCACCGTTATCGTTCACTCTTGCTGGCAAAACGCACGACGGGAATGATACACATTCATACGAAACTGAGTCTATAAAATGGGACGAATTGCATAGGGAACAGTTTCGACGGGGTATTATTGGAAGTTTATTAGATGTCGTCGATGATTTTAATTATTTAGGTGTGGTTCTTAATTATACTGGCTCCTTTTCGTTAAACCAACAATGTCTTTGTGGAAAAGCCTTAAAAGCAATGAATATACTCTTGGTTAATATACGAAAATATGAATTGAAACCAAAATTATCTCTTCAGCTTTTCGATGCTTTTGTGGCATCAATATTAAATTATGGAAGTGAAATATGGGGGATTACAAAATCAAAAGATATTGAGAGAATACAGTTAAAATTTTGTAAAATTATTTTAGGTGTTAAACTTACCACAAGTAATGCTGGTATTTACGGAGAGCTCTCTCGTTACCCCTTATACATTAATAGATATGTAAAAATGATCAAATATTGGTATAAACTATTGTCTACAGAGAACATTATACTAAAAGCAATATATAAGGATTTGTTATCTAACTGTAATAAGGGCGCGAAGAATTGGCTAACTAATATAAGGTTTATCCTAAACAGTAACGGTTTTAATAATGTCTGGGATAATCCAAAGAGTGTTAGTTTTAAACTATTTCCTTTAATATTTAAACAAAGATTAATAGATAATTTCATGCAACAATGGAGATCTGATATAGAAGGCAGTAGAGTTTTAACGCTATATAAGGTGGTGAAAGAGAATTTTGATTTTGAAACATATCTAGAAACATTATGCTCCAAACAATTAAGAAGTTGTATAACAAGAATAAGATTATCCGCTCATTGTTTAAGAATAGAAACAGGGAGATACTCAAGAGGTAGGACAGAGAGAAACGAAAGAGTGTGCGAAATTTGTAACACAAACGCTATTGAAGACGAGTACCATTTTATTTTGATCTGTACTACTTACTCTAACATTAGAAACAAATATATTCCTAAATATAACACAACTAGACCAAGCATGTTTAAATTTGTAGAATTGTTGCAGTCATTAAACAAAAAGATTATTCTTAGTTTAAGTAAATTCATTTCCGATGCACTTGTATTAAGGCTATCTACATCCATTTTAACAGACTAAAAAAAAATTTTTTTTTTTTAAAAAAAACCCACTAGATATCTGATTTTAGAACATCCTCGTTTATCATTGACATACCATAATATATGTATGTTTTTGATTGTTTAAATATGTATGAAACAAAACAAAAACTTAGTGATTATTTTGTTGTATTTGCAATGTTAATATCTGTCATTATAATTATCATATATTTGTAATGATGAAAAACTGTAATAGTTTAAGTCAATAAAAGTATCTATCTATCTATCTATGTATAAAATGGTGCTGTTAATTGAATGGTATGTGGCTACATTAGACATTTCCTTTCGGATAAAGGACTAAAACAGCACATAACACACCAAATGCAATCTTTTTATATTAAATACAGTATTAAAATTGCTCAAATTTTTAAAGCGGAACCTCAACATTTATGAATTTCGTACGAAGTGTAATGTTATTCAAACGGATAAAACAGCAGTGTTGTCCTTTCCCTAACTTGCTGCAATATTTATTTTTCATAAAACATCTGGGGATTTCTCTGGAATATATTACGAGGAATTAAGTGTGAAGTATATGCATTGTATAGCGGAAATTCCCGAGTTGTGTTTCTTTTTTTCCTTTAGTATATATCTTCTCCACATCCAATGAAGACTTGCATGCAATTAAAAAGTAAAGATTGGTGTAGTCTTATTCAATATGTTTGATTCCAGGTGACAGCGCATCAGACCTTGTGCCTATCCGCGAATGGCGTCATGGCAGCCGTCTATGGGACAATGGCGGCTTCAGCAGATATGGTATTAAATACGTCAATGGGCGGATCGTGGTCCCTGTCGCAGGCACATACCAAGTCTACTCTTTCCTTGATATGTATGAAACTTGTATTGAGGGGACGGGTATACCTGATGTCGAAAACAGAAACCAGTCTATTAAACACTCCATTTTTAAATTCAATATTTTAGAAGAACGCGAAACAGAGCTCATTTCAGGTGTACAACCACATCTTAAATCAGCCAATAAGTATTTCAACATTTACAGTAGTTTCATATCGTCTATTGTTGAATTGAAAGCTGGGGATGAGCTTGTTGTAAAGGTCAGCAATATCACATACCTGAAGTATCCGGAGGTAAATTATTTTGGAGTAAACTTGCTTTGACTAACATTATGGCCGCGAAGAAGGTTCCTGCAAGTTGGTACGGCTGCTTATACTGAACACCTTCTATGTCCCACTCACGTATTCCAGTATTAAATTAGACGACCGGTACAGTTCATTTCTTTCCTTTCTTGCTTTCTTTTCGTTTATTGAAAACGCCGGCTTGCTCTGTCTGGCATAGACTTGCTAGTAGAGTTAAATTAGTGGTAGGTTAAACAAATAAAAGAGTATATAAAAATCAAACAAGAAATATAGCATTCAAGGACCAAAGTCAACCAAAAACACGCTTATAAACAAACAACAGTTACAAATATAAATACAAGACAAAATATGACATCACACACATAAAAGGGTTGAGAAAAAGGACGCTTGGGATTTTAACACTAACAAACAATGCAGCATTAATAGACAATATAAGTATAGCCACATAGATAATCATGTATGTATACATATAAAAACAAAAGCCTAAAAAGACACACAGCAAGTACTCAATGACTTTGAGGATTTAGGTAGACGTCATCATAGGGTGCACAATCTGTCCGGTCAGTGCACCATCAAAAAGGAAAGCAAAGTGGCGAACTGTAAATGGGTCAACCACTAAATATGCACTGCGTTGCAAAATGATAGAGTCATAACCTTTTTTATTAATCGTTTAACACTTAGGACCACCTACGATGGACCATGTTCCACTCTGCTACATGTAACTTCACATTTGAACATCTCTTTTTAGGGTAGTGTGTCGGAAATTCTAGTGAACTACTGGTCTGAGAAAGATGTTTTAGTAATCGGATGTAGTACCTATATTAGTACCCGAAGTGTAATTGGGTGTTTGTGTCTGGATTGTCTGTTTGTCAGTGTCAAGTAGTGTAGTTTTCAAACGGGATAGTTATACAACTTTTGGGGATCTTGTAGCATAGGGAGAGCTTACTAAATAAACGTCTTTGGTCAAATCCTCCAATTTAGGGAGTGGAGCACCTCTGTGACGCCTCAAGTTTGTCCGTAGGCATGTTTTACAAAGCGAACTGAAATTGTGTTAGATACTTCAATCTGGTTTATGTAGCATTCATTGTCGGGAGTGGAGCAGTACTCGAGTCTCTTTCGAAATAACATTGTGTATGCCGTAAATTTAAGTGGGTCTGAATGTATTCTGCGAAGGAATCCTAATGTTTGATTTGCTTTCTGTGAAGTTTATCTATGTGCGTGTTTCACGTTCAATCATCTGAAATGTCAACACCAAAGTGTTTTGCGGAAGTTGTTGCTTTAATTTGTATGCAGGTAGTATGCAGTGTTTATGGGCGTTTTAGATTGTGTGAACTTTACATTGCGAGAGATTTAATTTCACATCCCATTTTTGTTTCCCATGATCACTTTTAGATTTTTGTAGTGCGTTTGATTAATGATATTGCAATGTAAATGGCAGTGTCATCTGCAGATAACTTGATACGGGAATATTTTGAGAGGTAATTGACATATACAAAAGACGGTGTTGGACCGAGGACAATTTTTTGCCGAACTCCAGAAGAAACGGGTATTGATGATGACCTTGATCAGTTGAAAACAACGGTTTGGGTGAGGTTGTCTAAGAATGACTTTATCCCCAAGCTCATAGCTGGCCTTATCAAATCTCGGGAAATCAATATGGACTTCATTTTTAACATGTATACTTCGCTATAATATACAATATGTTCTCCCTAATGTAGCATAGCAGAAACTATTTAATAAATGTATATGATAGGGAAAGGTATTGTAGAAATGGTAACATATATTTTTTACTCCTAATTTAGACTTACACTGGTATGTAGTCCCACAGTTAAACAATTTTTATTATTGTAAGTTCTGAAGAACTTGGAAAAGAGTAAAAGAATTACCAAAATCGGATGATAAACAAAGAAGATATAACCATTTAAAGGTTCTATTGAAACGGATATGGAAGCCGCCATTTTGAGAGCTATGACATCATATTTCTAAAGAACTACATACGGAATATTAATTAATATGATATTTTATTGATTTACAGGAAAACCGTAACAGAAACAGTATGAAACATATATATAATTAAGGGTAATAATGCATTATTTTTCCAGGAAAGTATTTAACATTCATTTTCAGTGCTTTGCTTTGCTTTAAATGGTATTTATCAATATGGTACTATAGAACTATGGCGTCATAGTTCTCAAAATGGCGGCTCCAAAATCATTTTTTAGAACAACTTTCAAATGGTCATATCTTCTTTGTTTGATTTTGATAATTCTTTCATCTTTTTCCAAGTTGTTTCGAAGTCTAAATAATAATGAGTGTTTTGGCTGTGGGATTACAGTCCCTTTAAGACAAAACTTATGACGAAAACATCATAGGACATTGAAAGATGTCTTATACTCGAAGGTGACGTCATTGGTCATTGGTAATTTTTATTTAAGCTTGCAAACTAAATAAAAAAATCAACCAAAATGTAATTTCAGTATTTCAATATGTATTTCAAACAAGGTCAGTGACATCAAATGTAGATCAATGACCTCAAATGAATATCGGTTACCTACTACTGGTCTGTTTTGATAAATATAAAATTAAAGACTGTGACCTACATTTAAAAAATGTCAGACAGAAGATATACATGAACTTGGTCAAGATTACCTTTTGTCATTATGTGATAGTATGTATTTGAGACTCAGCATGATGCACGAGACGGGATGTTCATACATATATTAACTTGCAATATCAATGGTAATGTCTGTTCATTCAAAATCAATCAAATCAACAATCTTTAAAAACAAGTCACTGTTCCTTGTTAAATGTATGTGTGAAATCTAAATCTATCTTTTCAGTGTGATCTAAAACGTAGGTCAATAGCATTAAAAGTGTGTCGCAGTGAAATCATAAGTTTAAAGATATGATAATAAAACGTTATAAACAATATATAACCTGTTACCGCGACGATCTTGTGATATAATACTATTCTCCTTGCGGTGAAAGTAGACAAAACAGACTTCTTAGTTGTCTGCATTTTATATAATTAACTAAGAACAACACAGCAAAATACTTCCAACGCTATGACATAACTGTCAGCGAAGCGTAAGTGAAATGGAGGACAGTAAAATAGTGTCAAACGTTATTACAGAAACATATGACGAGCGCAATGTGATCCTTGTGAATAATCATTAACAGTTGGTAACTGCACAGTGTGACTGTGACTATGTAAGTGACATATTACATTGTTAGTGCATAACGAACACTAAACCTTGTAGCAGTTACATTAAACTCTAGCGGCAATGACTACTCAACTGTGAGTAACTAACGTGTACAAGTGTACTAAGCCATATACCATATTTATTTGCATCTATTCAAATGTACATCAAACTGACTATTTATACCTAGAAATGTAATAAAAACTCACAATAGCAGACATGTCTGGCTACCAAAGTAACATCTATATATGTACGTGCAAGAATGTTCAGATACCTCGCGGATCTTCTTGTTAGATCAAACAAAGAGGTCAGCTTGGCCATTAGTACAAGTATGTGATATGATTCACTGTCGGCCTTGTTTGGTGACTCAAATTCATGACCTGTTAAATCTATTAGAATCTGAGTACAGGATTCTTTGAAAGTTTTATTGTTTTCGTTGTGTAATTCTACGTAGTTCTAGCGCACAAACGTTTTTATCACGTCAATATCAGCCATACTGTTTGACAGTAATACGTCTAACGACTCCATGAAAAACTAGAAATTATGAGCTGCTCTATAATAACTATTATATCTATATAATAGATATTACAATATTAACTATTATAATAATTATTACAATATTAACTATTATAGCTTGAACTTTAGACACAGTCTAAGACCGAGCCTATAAGTAACCTGTGAAATCAACAAACCGTGATTATATTATCATATGGTCATATATGCAATATTGATAAAAATGCTATACAGTTATAAATGCTATTACCTTTCATAATTGTAAAAGATAATGTGTTAATTGTTAATAAATTATGTAAAATCTACTAGTCTGGAAGAAATTTCATATATCGTCTATGCGTAAAATATGATGGCCGTACACTATGTAAAATATGATGGCCGTTTGACATATTGTAATGTATCTGACTCGGGTTGCAGAGGCGGAATCCTATCGGTAGGGTCAATGCCGTCGCTTGAGCCCGATAAGTTGAATACTATATGTGCAAGAGTGCAGTGAAGCATACATAGTATATTAATTACAAAACTTTGTGCATAAATGAATAACATATGTACAGTTAGAAACTATTTATTAGAAATGTACAATACATTAATTATAAAACATGTATCTTTCTGGTATTTTATACAATACTATATAACTCGCATTCGACTGTACCAAGAAATATGACAAAATCTGTGAAAGAGGAAATAAAGAGAATAAATAAAGAAACATAGCAGCTTTTGGAAATAGGTTCAAAATATAATTTAAACAGTTGCAAATATGACTGATTGATTTATTCACTGTATATGATTGTTCTATACTTATTAGTTGTATGTAATTTTGTGTGTATCATTGTTTATATATATGTTCTATACATTTATTTATATATATGTTCTATACATGGAAATGTTCTATACATTTATTTATATATATGTTCTATACATGGAAGAAATAAAGAATACTACTGCTTACTCTTTTGTTTATCATTACAGATTATAAATACGTATCTTGTTTACTATGTATCTTTTTATGTAAATTATGTTCTTGCACTCGGAACATTTTTTATATTTCCCTCCATTAGTTTCAAGTTATGCTCCGGAAACAATTACAAGTATAAGAATAGAAATGCTAACAACTGCTTATTTTAATGTAGAAATGGTTATGGGTGTGCACTCTGCACTGTCTCTTACTGGCCTCTATCATCAGAAGTTGTGTGATTTTATTCGTGTCTAACTACTAGTAGACGTTTTTATTGTATTACTGAACCAAAATGATAAGTACAGTGTTACCTTCCGAAAATACGACAGGCAGCAACTATGATTGAAATGAAGATAATTCTGTTTCTTCTACTCAACATGTTCTCTTATTACCGTCTGTTTTTGTGTGAAATTTCTTTCTCATCCTAATGGCATATTCCAAGTTATGCTTCGGACACGAATTATAACATTACAAAAAGGCAATAACTCTAATTTAAATTAAGATATTCTAGTTATTGTGCTTTACTCTTTGTCGTAATCGCCTCTATCATTGTGGGAAGTTTAATTACAGTTTCATTTGCAGTTGTTGTTTTTTGCAAATTACGCTCCGGACAGGACGTATAAGTATACTATATATACAACGGGCAATATCTCTAACCAAAATGTAGAGAGAGTTTCGGTTCCAGCACTCATCACTTTTTTCTATTACCTTCTATTGATGTGTGAAGTTGCATTCCAGCTCCAAAAACATCATTTAAATTATGCTCCGAAAAACAAATAAAAATAGAAAACGATAAAAGGCAAGTACTATAATTTTAATGAAAGCAATATTTATATTTTTTTACATTTTGCACTCACTCGTATTGCATTCTTTCATCGTGTAATGTTTCATCCCAGTTGTATTATTAACTTTCAAGTTATGCTCCAGACAAAAGATATAGGAATAACGTTACAAAGGGCAATAACTCTCATTTAAATTTAGAAAGTTTTATGGTTCTTGCCCTCTGCAATTTCTCCTATTACCTTTTATTTGTGTTCCAATAAATACTTAAAAGAACATCCCTTAGAAGCCACCAACTCAAACAAATGTGTAAATTAGAAGACTCGGTTTGATTGTGTCTGTTCATGAGAGGTAATATAATGCGCAACACTTCTCACATACACTAGCACCGGATTAAGCGATATTTTACTTTAAAGCAACACATATTTAGCTTGATGATCCCAAAGGACCAGTTAATAATAATAATACTTCTTTGCACTCCGCGTACAGCCATCACAATCGATACTGTGAATGTTAATGAATATTGAAAAGGGGATCGTGCTTTATTGAGTCTATTCATGAGCGATAGTATAGGTGCAAATCATGGTCCCTAGCACCGGCTTAAGCGGTATTCCACTTTAAAGCCGCCACACAGATAATGCATAATTATCCCAAAGGAACATTAAGTAATATCTCTAACTTGTAGTCGGAGCGACTTTTTACATCCGCAACACAGCCCTAAATAAACACTAATGTGAATGTCAATAAATAATGAAAACACTGGATCCCTCAGAAGCAACAAATACAAACAAGAGAGAAAGTAGCAGTCTCGGTTTTATTGAGTCTGATCGTGAGAGGTAATGTAGGGTGCAATACCTACCGTGCCCCCTATACCTACCACGCCCCCTATCAATACCTATCACGCCCCCTATCACCGGCTTAAGTGCTGTTCTGCTGTTCTACTTTAAATACGTCCTGTAAAGGTAATCACTTGACAGCGGCAAACATAAACAAGAAAGAAAAATAACAGACTCGGTTGTATTGGGTCTGTTCATGACAGGTGCTATACGGTGCAACTCATTTCAGGCCCACTAGCACCGGCTTAAGATGTATTCTACTTTAAAGCCGCAATATTGTGGTTTGATAACCCAAAAAAAAACAGCAATAACACTACTGAATTGTAGTCTGGACAACTATTTACTTCCGCCACACAGCACTAAAGAAAATTTTATTCCAGTCCAAATAGCAGTTTTCACGTTATACTCCGGAATGAAAAGTGAGACGAACTGGCTGACGGAAGGATGGGCGAAAGGACGGAGAGGCGGACCAACAAAGTGGCGACTCTTTGCTCCTATGAAATTGTCTGGGTGCATACAAATGTAGAACGCATTTTATAGGAATTCATTTCCGTTGAGTTACATTTGGGCTTGGGTAAATGATAACATTGTGTTATTTAAATTTACCTAGATCTCATTTCTTATAGAAATAGCAGCAATATAAGACACGATTATTGGAAGAATAAATTGATGACACCCAAAATGGATGCTTTGTATGATAGGAGTAATTTTAATAGATAAAGGTAAAAAGAAATAACATACTGTTACCTGCCAGTTAAAATACCAGTAACATAATGTAACCTACCATATAAAAGAAGAATGGCAATGAATTACAGTCTAGACAAGTAACATACTGTTGCCTACCAATTACAAGAAAAATGGTAATGAATAGCAGTATAGACAAGTGACATAATGTTACCTACCATTTAAAAGAAGAATGACAATAAACTACAGACTAGACCAGAAACATACTGATACCTACCGATCAAAAGAAGAATATCAATGAACTACAGACTAGACAAGTAACATACTGTTGCCTACCAGTCAAAAGAAGAATGGCAATGACCTACAGTCTAGACCAGTAGCATACTGTTTTGCCTACCAGCTAAAAGAAGAATGGCAATGAACTACAGTCTAGACCAGTAACATACCGTTGCCTACCCATCAAAAGAAGAATGCCAATAAACTATTGCCTAGACCAGTAACATAAAGTTGACTACCTATTAATAGAACAATGGCAATGAATTACAGTCTAGACCAGTAGCATACTGTTTTGCCTACCAGGTAAAAGAGGAATGACAATGAACTACAGTCTAGACCAGTAACATACTGGTTGCCTACCATTTAAAAGAATAATGGCAATGAATTACAGTCTAGACCAGTAACATAATGTAGTCTACCAATTAAAAGAAGCATGGCAATGAACTGCTTTCTAGACCAGTAACATAATGCTGTCTTCCAGCTAAAAGATAAATGGCAATGAACTATAGTCTAGAGCAGTAACATACTGATGCCTACCAATCAAAAGAAGAATATCAATGAACTACAGTCTAGACAAGTAACATACCGTTGCCTACCAGTCAAAAGAATAATGGCAATGACCTACAGTCTAGACCAGTAGCATAATGTTGTCTACCAATTAAAAGAAGAATGGCAGTGAACTACTGTCTAGACCAGTAACATAAAGTTGACTACCAATTAATAGAACAATGGCAATAAATTACAGTCTAGACCAGTAACATACTGTTTTGCCTACCAGCTAAAAGAAGAATGACAATGAACTACAGTCTAGATCAGTAACATACTGGTTGCCTACCATTTAAAAGAAGAATGGCAATGAATTACAGTCTAGACCAGTAACATAATGTAATCTACCAATTAAAAGAAGAATGTCAATGAACTACACTCTAGATCAGCAACTTATTGTTGCCTACCAATTAAAAAAAGAAAAGCAATGAAATACAGTCTATACCAGTAACATAATGTTGCCTGTTCAATTAAAAGATTCAAGGCAATGAATTAAAGTCTAGACCATTAACCTGCTGTTGCCTACCAATTAAAAGAATGATGACAATGAACTACAAGTCTAGACCATTAACATAATGCTATCTACCATTTAAAAGAAGAAATACAATGAACTACAGTCTACTCCAGTAACATGCTGTTGCCTATCAATTAAAAGAAGAATGACAATGAACTACAGTCTAGACCAGAAACATAATGTTGCCTACCAATTATAAAAAGAAAAGCAATGAAATACAGTCTAGACCAGTAACATAATGTTGCCTGTTCAATTAAAAGATTCAAGCAATGAAATACAGTCTAGACCAGTAACATACTGCTGCCTACCAATTAAGAGAACAATTGTAATGAACAACTGTCTAGACCAGTAACATAATGTTGCCTACCAGCTAAAAGAAGAATGGCAATGAACTACAGTCTAGACCAGTAACATATAGTTGCCTACCAATTAAAAGAAGAATGGCAATGAACTACAGTCTAGACTAGTAACATGCTGTAGCCTACCAAATAAAAGGAGAATGACAACAGTTGCCTACCAATTAAAAGAAGTACGGTAATGCTTTACAGTCTGGACCAGAAACATACTGTTGCGTACCAATTAAAAGAAGTATGCCAATCAACTACTTTCTAGACCAATAACATAATGCTGTCTTCCAGCTAAAAGATAAATGGCAATGAACTATAGTCTAGACCAGTAACATACAGTTGCCTACCAATTAAAAGAAGAATGGCAATGAACTACATTCCAGACTAGTAACATAATGTTGCTTACCAGCTAAAAAAATAGTGGCAATGAACTACTGTCTAGACCAGTAACATAATGTTGTCTACCAATTAAAAGAAGAATGACAATGAACTACTGTCTAGACCAGTAACATAATGTTGCCCACCAATTAAAAGAAGAATGACAATGAACTACAGTCTAGACCAGTAACATAATCTTGACCCCCAATTAAAAGAAGAATGACCATGAACTACAGTCTAGACCAGTAACATAATGTTGCCCACCAATTAAAAGAAGAACGACAATGAACTACAGTCTAGACCAGTTACATAATGTTGCCCACCAATTAAAAGAAGAATGGCATTGAACTACCAGACCAGATATATCTGACAACGGACAAGAAATATAAATACATTATTAGAAAAGGTCATATTATGTATTGAAATGAATAAAGAGTTATGGTTTGAATGCTATGTACTTTATCTAATTTCTTCTATCATTATGTGAAGTTGTATTCCAGTACTAGTAGTAGTTTTCAAGTCATGGTCCAGACCGGACAAGAATTAACAAAGGACAATAACTCCAATTTGAAAGGAAGACAGAGTTACGATTTTCGTGTTCTACACTTTCTCTTGTTGCCTTTTATCATTATTTGAAGTTTCGTTCCGGTCATTTTAGTAGTTTTTAATTTATACTTCAGACCAGAAAATAATTAAAGTTTTACAATTACAAAGGACAGTAACTATAAATTGAATGTAAACAGACAATTAGTAAACGTTAACGAAACATGATGTCGCGCTGGATATAGGTAATTAATTTAAAATGAATATCTCTGCCTATCTTGACCGAGTAATTATCAATCAATCCATATAAATGCGAATCTTTTTCTTAAAACTAGTCTTGTAATAGTGTGTTTTTAAAGAAAACAATTATGGGTGGATAAAGAGGTATTTAACATCATATTTTTCTTGAAAGATATGTGATAATTTACTTCTTCCAAGAAGCGTCGTGATCTCGATAATACGATACAGTCTGCTTATACAAGAATGTGAAGATACGTCAAAAATATACAAACAGTAAGGCTTACATTGTTTGTGAAATCAATTCACATTGCTTGTGAAATCAGTGCCTAGTATGATTTACATTTTTTCTTCAGATTTTCCCTTTTTGTTTGATACACAGTCTCTTTCTTCGTCTCTGCGTCATTTCACTTCCCAACACCTAGTCCACAGCTAGTTCCTGCTTACTACGTAACTATTTGTAGCAACCTCGATGACTTTTATGAGGACTGTCTCTGCTCATCTGACTGTTTGACTTGTTGATTGTCTAGTATTGTCAAAAAGTAACCTTCCCATGGTACACCATGTACCTCTAAACAGACTACCATGCTACTATTTGGCTACGGTCACAGTATACTTCCAATCGAAATTCCGTGTTTCAACGAGCTTCGGAGTCTGGTACTTACTACTTATGCAGCAGGTTTGAAGGTTAAGACATGTTATGTTTTTCTTCAGCCGAATGACGGTGAGTAAAATTTGAAACTGGAAATGGAGAGAGCAGCCTTTGACGAGGTTTGAACAGGCAACGGTCGGATTGACATGCACTAACAGCTGGACCACGAGGCCTCACATTATTTTCTGTAATTTTCAGTTCGAAGGGCATCAACAATAATACGATTCACTTAATACTTGTATATCTAGTGTAGCTACTTAACGTGATTATGTTATTGGAGTTGTATAAGTTGTTGATAGATTGTGTTCACACAACGCAGATGTTGTTGGCAATGTTTATAAACAATATATAAATATAGTAATAGCTGACGTTTGTTTATTTATAGCCTAAATGGAAACTTGGCTTAAATCCATAATAAGTACTATATCTTTATTTAAGGATGGTAATTAACTTGGCTTACAGCCAGTATGACATATGGTTCTCAAACAAAATATAGTTACAGTTAAGTACAGACATTTATTAAAACAAATATTAAATATGACATAAAATATGTGTAGACAATCTATTATACGAGGGACAGTCAGAAACTCAGAAGTGGGCTTTTCATGATACTCGCATAATGGTTTATTTAAAAGTAGATATAAAAGTCGAAAAGAAATTGTAGCTTTCAAGGACCACATTCAACCAAAAACATGCACAGAAAAAAACAATACAATACAATCATGGGTAAAAGGCACGATATGACATCACAAACCTAAAACGGTTGATTATAGAGCTACCGCATTAGAAGGTATGAAACCACTAATTATTTTTCCCATAGACACCAATGTTAAAGTCTCACATATGAATGATTTGCTGCAAATTGAACTCAAGTATGGATAATGCAGCAGTGTAATGTTCATATAGAAAACTAATTTTCCACTTGAAAAATCACCAGAAAAGGTGGGGTCACAAGATATGTAAGAAAGTTCTTGTTTGTTTACTAAACAGGTCAATGGTACAGCTGTTTTCATTGATTGACTGTTTTCATTGCTCACAAAGTGTAAGCATAGAGTCTAAATTTCGAAAATGTTCATCAGTTATCCAGTAAAACCTATTAAATACGCTTATTATACATGCAACAACAAAATCGAATAGAAATGGGCAGTTTTCCGCTACTTACAATGCCCATTTCCATCAAAAAAGGGGGATTACTTTTTATTATAGGAACTACATTCGACTACACCTCGGCGGCTTACATGCAATTAGTGGTGGTAAATCTAGAACGGTCAGTGGCAAAACATGCCGCTGGCAGTTTAAACCAGGTTCTGGGGTGCACCAAACCTCGATCTTACCTTATTGTCATCCAACAAAACGGGACAGTGTAAATAAAGATAACCCAGCCAGGTTATATTCTCTCATCAAACGCTACCGTCCTTTGAGGATCTAGGTAGATGTCATCATAGGGTCCACACTATGTCCGGTCATCTCACAATCAACGAGGAAAGCATAGTGGCAAACTGCAATTGGGTCAACCACAAAACATTCAGTGCGTTGCTAAATGATAGGGTAATAACCTTTTTTGAAAAACTTGATAACAGCTTTAATAAAGATTGTATGAAAGTGATTATGACCAAGGATCTTACGAAGTTTGTAAATCACGTCACCATAAAAGTCAGATTCGCAGAAGAGTTCTTAAATTACTTTTATATTTTACAAGCAGACCATGTTGACGATAATAAAAAAATTCAAAGATATTTCGAAGTTTATGGTAACGGTAACCCTACTGCAGTAGCTTCTTAGTTATACAAATATTACGAATATTAAGTCTTCAACTCAACTACACGCTCTAGAACGAACATATAAGTTAAGAAACGTAGACCCCATAAGAAATAGCTCGGGCAGTGGGATAATTAACACTATCAAAATTAAAATCATCTCTCTTGTCATAGATTTTACTAATTATTTCTCCATTTTCATTAGAGAGCTGTAAATCAAGAAAAGAAGCTACAGTATCAGAAATGTTAGCTTTGTCGAGTTGAAATTCTTTAGGATAGATAGTATTTAAGATATAGAAAAGAAAGGACCATCAATGCTCAATATCTAATCCAGATACCGAGAGGTGTCATTAAAGGCTTCATTTATATCTGCCTGAGTATCTGGTTAAAGACGCAACATGAACTATCTTTCATAGTAATACAAGAACAAATCTGCGACAAGATGTGCACAGTTCGTACCCATAGTTTACTGTTTTATACATGTACAGGTACAACAATACGTGCGTTATTATTCAGTAGAGATATTTTAAATTAAATGTTCAATATAGATTTGTATTCGTCATTTGCACATGACTGGTGTTTTAGCTAATACGGACTGTGAAAGATTAGGTGAATGCATGTCATACGGTCAAAGCAGCTTGGAGATATGTCTAGGTCTGCAATGCCCGCCGAGGCAGTGACCCCACAAATGATAATAAATAGTTGTTCATAATGCAAGATCGACGGGTGAAACTGCATGTGGTAGCTGGTTATGTTGGCATCGGTAAAGGCTCAGCTTATACGATTTTGCATGACCATTTGAGCATGAGCAATGTAGGTACAAGGTGGATGCCAAAACAGTTGACGAAATATCTCAAGGCTAATAGGGTGACAGCTTGGCGATAAAACATGATTATGCCGAACCTGAGACAAAATGTCATTCTAAAAAAAGGAAACTATATGGTTCTCCACCCCCGAAAAAGATTTAACAGTCTCCAGCTTGTGCTGCTTCTGAATGACAATTTCCATTGTCACAATGCCCCAGTTGAAGTTTACGATTCATTCAAATGAAAATTTATAGCCCAGGCCTTCACCCCAGTGACTTTTATTTGTTTCCAGAACTGAAACAATTGCTTGCTGGGACCAAATACGACTCGAGACATGTATCAATTTCTACTGGTTTGCAATACCTTACACACATACCTGAGTCGTGATTGCTGCGGGAATACAAAAGCTCCCAAATATATGGCAAAAGTTGTGTAGTCGTAGTTGGGAAATAAATAAAAAAAAAGCATATTTTCTGAGAAACAACGAAAGTCCACTTAGTCTCTGACTGTCCATCGAGTATTAAAAGACAATGCGCAATTTGCACAACTAGATTTTTGTTTGTATGGTGTTTAACGTCATTTTTAACACATGTAATGTTATAGATAAGATGAATAAATATATGAGATTTAAAAATATTATCACCATTAAATAAATCACGGGTTAACAATGATTGTAAATGTTAAAATCAAACATGAACAAGTACATGTCAATTATTTAAATCCTTCGTTCAGGTTAGTTCGTTCAGGTTATATATCTCGTGCAATCCAGTGTATTACAAATAAGGTGTGTGCATTGCTCCTCTGTGTGTTTGTACCCGTCTAGTATATGTTTGTATATGACCCTGTTCCATGTCCTATTTGGTGAATGCACTTGATATGGTAAGCATGTCATTAAATCACAGAATACGCAGTCGGAGGTCGTCTGCTTTGATAGAAAAGGAGACACCTATTTTTTCCTAAGTAACTGTGTTAAGTATTATTACTATAACTAATACAACGCTCTATTTCACGTATAAGATAAACATACACGCTGACAATCACATATTCAATGATTGTTCAACCACTAACATAACGCTCTATTTCACGTATAAGATAAATATACACGCTGACATTCACATGTTCTTGATTGTTCAACCACTAACACAACGGTCTATTTCACGTATAAGATAAACATACACGCTGACATTCACATGTTCATGATGGTTCAACCACTAACATAACGCTCTATTTCACGTATAAGATAAACATACAAGCTGACATTCACATACTCATGATTGTTCAACCACTAACATAACGCTCTATTTCACGTATAAGATAAACATACACGCTGACATTCACATGTTCATGATTGTTCATCCACTAACATAACGCTCAATTTCACGTATAAGATAAACATACATGCTGACATTCACATGTTCATGATTGTTCAACCACTAACATAACGCTCAATTTCACGTATAAGATAAACATACACGCTGACAATCACATATTCAATGATTGTTCAACCACTAACATTACGCTCTATTTCACGTATAAGATAAAAATACACGCTGACATTCACATGTTCATGATTGTTCAACCACTAACATAACGCTCTTTAACATAACGCTCTATTTCACGTATAAGATAAACATACACGCTGACATTCACATGTTCATGATTATGCAACCACTAACATAACGCTCTATTTCACATATAAGATAAACATACACGCTGATATTCACATGTTCATGATTGTTCATCCACTAACATAACGCTCAATTTCACGTATAAGATAAACATACATGTTGACATTCACATGTTCATGATTGTTCAACCACTAACATAACGCTCAATTTCACGTATAAGATAAACATACACGATGACATTCACATGTTCATGATTGTTCAACCACTAACATAACGCTCTATTTCACGTATAAGATAAATATACACGCTGACATTCACATGTTCAAGATTGTGCAACCACTAACATAACGTTCTATTTCACGTATAAGATAAAAATACACGCTGACATTCACATGTTCATGATTGTTCAACCACTAGCATAACGCTCTTTAACATAACGCTCTATTTCACGTATAATATAAACATACACGCTGACATTCACATGTTCATGATTATGCAACCACTAACATAACGCTCTATTTCACATATAAGATAAACATACATGCTGACATTCACATGTTCATGATTGTTCAACCACTAACATAACGCTCTATTTCACATATAAGATAAACATACACGCTGACATTCACATGTTCATGATTGTGCAACCACAAACATAACGCTCTATTTCACGTATAAGATAAACATACACGCTGACATTCACATGTTCATGATTGTTCAAACACTAACATAACGCTCTATTTCACATAAAAGATAAACATACACGCTGACATTCACATGTTCATGATTGTTCAACCACTAACATAACGCTTTATTTCACGTATAAGATAAACATACACGCTGACATTCACATGTTCATGATTATGCAACCACTAACATAACGCTCTATTTCACGTATAAGATAAACATACACGCTGACATTCACATGTTCGTGATTGTTCAACCACTAACATAACGCTCTATTTCACGTATAAGATAAACATACACGATGACATTCACATGTTCATGATTGTTCAACCACTAACATAACGCTCTATTTCACGTATAAGATAAATATACACGCTGACATTCACATGTTCAAGATTGTGCAACCACTAACATAACGTTCTATTTCACGTATAAGATAAAAATACACGCTGACATTCACATGTTCATGATTGTTCAACCACTAACATAACGCTCTTTAACATAACGCTCTATTTCACGTATAAGATAAACATACACGCTGACATTCACATGTTCATGATTATGCAACCACTAACATAACGCTCTATTTCACATATAAGATAAACATACACGCTGATATTCACATGTTCATGATTGTTCAACCACTAACATAACGCTTTATTTCACATATAATATAAACATACACGCTGACATTCACATGTTCATGATTGTTCAACCACTAACATAACGCTTTATTTCACGTATAAGATAAACATACACGCTGACATTCACATGTTCATGATTATGCAACCACTAACATAACGCTCTATTTCACGTATAAGATAAACATACACGCTGACATTCACATGTTCATGATTGTTCAACCACTAACATAACGCTCTATTTCACGTATAAGATAAACATACACGCTGACATTCACATGTTCATGATTGTTCAACCACTAACATAAAGCTCTATTTCACGTATAAGATAAACATATACGCTGACAGTCACATGTTCATGATTATGCAACCACTAACATACCGTGCACATTCGAATGGAATACAACTGTAAATAATAAACATATAATTATAATAATAATAATAATAAAAATGATAATAATAAATATAATTATAATTATGTATCCTTTGCCAAATAAACAAAGATCAATTATGTATTGGTCTTGTTTTTTGAATTTTTTTATTATAAATGTAACGGCGTGTAATCCAGTAACGGTACCAATCATAATGTTAATAAATACAGAAAAGGGGATCATTTGGAAACAATGAACACACAGATTTTTGCCAGATTATGACCCTACGCAGAGCTCGATTATATTGTACAACGAAAGTGTAACAAGAGTGCGCTTTAAAAAATAAAATCTGTCAATACGCTTCGTCAGTATCAAACAATAAAGTGTTCAAAACTTCAATACACAATGTACGTGATAGCACTGGCAAATACAAACAATGTTGAAGTACCTGAATCCTTGTGTTGCAACATAGTTTGATCAATATAACATAGACCTTCGACGAATTCAAGTTGCACTTTAGTTATTTTTAGTATCCCGATAATGTCATGGACGCCTGTTTCATTTTCGATATCACTGAACAAGGACACACGTTTATTGCTTTACATTTTTCAATATGGATTGTATGCTGGGTATTATGAGTGTTTCGATACGACTTGAAATACTACGCTGGGTAAGGTAGCTACTTGTTTACAGTCGTTAAGGATATATGTACTAGACAGTATAACCATAATGTCGAAAGAGAATAATCTACCTGTAGGCATGCTTAAAAACAACAAAGACAAAAGGATACGTTCCTATAAACTAGCGGTGATTCTTTTCGTGGCGTTGAATACATTTATGATAGTTCTTTTATGCATCACAAGCTATTATTTCTCTAAGGAGGGACATGGCAGCATCATGCGCGCTGCGAAGTTTTGTCTACCGTGTGAAGATATTCGACTGCATCCAGATGATGTACAAGAGAGCATAGAGTATCCAGTGGGAGACGATACACAGTGTTGCATACAAGACGAAGGAAATCTGGATACGTTCATCAGTTATGTATGTTTGTTTTCCTAAACTAATAAATTGAATCACTTCAATTGCAAATAAAACATAATGTTTATATTTAACATAAGCGTCGCGTTAAAGTACTTACATATATGTATGATTTGTAGTGTAAATGTTAGTTCTACATGATAATTATAACAGTCTTATAATGTATTAATATTTGCCGGAGCCGAGCTAGCTAGCCTACTGTTTTCAGTCAAGTTTAATGACCTTTACTTTTATCAACGTACATGTGTAAGAGCTACTCGGCAGTAAGTTTACTTTTTCACATTTGGGTGGTAATACCCGCGCCATTTTGTAACGGAGACTATGCTATTCAGGGGCATAGCTGTGTCTAAATCAGTGTGTAGGCCACCCCCCACACTACACCCATGATTTTTTGTTCAGAAGAAAACAGTTCGACTTTTATTTTCTGAAAAGACCACGAGTAAAAATTGATATGAGCTGACCATACCCCTCCACCCCATAAACCCTTGTTTTTATTGCATTTTTGGCATTTTTATTTTTTTGATTTCTGTGGACAATGCGTAGGCACGTGCCTACAGTGCCTATATGCAGCTACGCCACTGCTATTGGTGTACTAGTTACTGTTGCTAGAATTTTCAGCATATCAAACCTTAGAGAAACAAGCCGCAATAAAATACATATACGCATATGTATACACATGTATATTGTTCAACATGTATCTCCTTCAGGCTGCTGTTAACTGGTTTAAACGAAATTTGACTTCAGGTAAGTTTTTACAGTTTTGGATTAATGATGACAAACATATGTCTAAACGGTGCTTTTTATTTCTACTTTCTTTAACAGTTCTTGTTTTTATGCAAATATGTATACTTCTGAAAGTTTCAAATCTATATTAATTAAAAGGAGTTGAATTAACAAATAGGGAGGAATGCATATAAGCCTTAAATTGTATAGAATATAACATGTTGTCAGTCAATATTTGATATTATCAGGCACATATCGCCTCTGTGATGAATATTCCGATGTCTATGAAAACATAACAAAAGGTCGACTGTCAAATGACATGAGTTAGATAGCATCTTCCCACTATATATTAATATTTTAGCGGACACTATTTTATAAAGGACATACCACATGCAAACTGTATGATTTAAGAAAGAAAGTTATTGAAGAACTGTTCAATGAAATACCGAAAACTCATCCTCGTTTTAATAGACAGCTTTACATGAAGAATGTTTATTAATGTGTCACTCTTAATTGTATCTACGCATACAAAACAATTATAAACGTCAATATCCATGCACAAATACACACATTGTGATGTTTAACATACACTATATCATATGATGGCTTCGGCTTTATTATTAAATACACTCTATGATAACTCATATCCGAAATAGCAGACTGTGCTTTTGTTATAATCCAATCAAAGATAATTATGTATTATGTTTGCCAATATCGCTACAGACGCCATGTTATATAAATTAACTATACTGTCTCATATTAAACAAGTAATATATAGTCAGTATGATGTGTATCAACATAGCATTATCATTTACCATGTTTCGAAACTATGATGCAGTTTTCAAAATATGAACATCATTACTCATGTTTAAATGAAACTCGTTATTTCTTATATTGCAGCCAACCCAAACTTCACATCGTGTCGTAGAGATTTAAGGGTGCTACCAATTATAAAGCTAGTGGGAAGAAAAGAAAAACAAACCGGTAATGTTAGTTTAGTAGTATTTGTATGACAGTCCTGACCATGACTCCATATATGTGTTTGCAGTTCAAAATGACTGCCATAAACTAAGTATTTATTTCAGCATTTGCTTATCTCCTAATATTTGGTAAAAGAAATACACATACACTTAAAGAAATTAGAACATAGGCATAATTATTAAGTACAAACTATTTTCATATCTTTTGGAGAAGGCACGGGGTACATGTTACTAAACTTAATGGTGTACATAACTATTTGAGATTAAATTTATTGATTTGATATTATTCTTAAACTCTGTTGCATATAATGAATATAAGTTCAAAAAAAATAAAACAATTGTCTAAATTTCCCAGGAAGTGTTTATGTAATTAAACTTATAATGAATGTTTCCCAATGTGTAGGACTAAATGCAGTTGTGATTTTATATAACATGTTTATGACTATATTCAACTATGTTCAATATTGTTTTTAAATAAACGTACTAGCTTAACAGCATGAACAAGAATATAATCGAAAACATTATCGTATTTTAATATAATCGAAATCATTAAGAAAATAGTCCGTATTTAAATTACCAGTTCTATCTAATGATTTATGAGATGTGTTGAACAACTTCAAACACACATTTACAGAAGGAGTATTTACATTACATTTAAAAAAACAAGTTAATCTAAATAACTGTGTAGACCCCATTTAAGAAGAACATGAGTTGAAATGGTCATATTTTAAAGGTATTCTTGTTGATATTATACTGAGTACTGTTTATCTGAATATTTAAGGCAATAACAAGCATGTGATAGAATGGGACAACGAATCATACAAGCATGGTACCATTTCATACCATGACGGTTACATCACTATCCAAGAAGCAGGACTATATAATGTCTACAGTCAAGTCATATTCCAACACGACACAACCCGGGTAATTAACACACAAGAAACACCGATCTTGTTTACACACACGGTTTCGTTAAAACCGTTTGGAAGCAACGATAAATATGCAAAGGTCATATTGAAGAGCTCCAACTCTGAGCATGAGTGTCATGTGACGCGTTACAACACCACAAGCTACGTGGGGACGGCATATCAGTTGTCAGCAGGAGACAAGTTGTCAGTTACTGTCCACAATCTATCAGAACTATTTTCTAGTTTCCATATGAACTTTTTCGGAGTCCACATGATTTAATGGAAAGTAATCTGCAAAGTTATACAAATATACTGTCAGCTGAGTATACGTTTGCGAGTGTGTTACGAAAGCAGACAATGGCAATTGATCTCATGTACATATTTAACAATAATCAGTTTATCCGTAGTATGTACACATACGCTTAGATGCATCATTAAATATATATTAAAATTCATTTCAAATTGATATAGCGATTTTAAAAGGTACGATTTGCAACACAATTTATAAACATGCAATGCCTATGTAAATAAATGTAAATTATTTTACTAATTTAGTGTTAGGCAATTTGTCGTAAAGTGTCTATGCCATATGGAACTGTACACTTGTATATATGTCATTACTATGTAAATACATGTATGTATATAACTTTTAATAATTTTTCATCTAATATTTATTTAAAAGTGTTGTTTTTTAACGTGGTTAGCAGTTTTACTTATATGAGCTTTACCTTTGAATGAGGTTTTGAAATCGATACCTTTAATCGTTAATACGTGTGTTTACAAATATAATTAACATGATGAAAAGTTGATCCCTTGGAAGAAATGCACACAGAGAGTTAACGGGTCACACGGCAATATTTATGTTTTAATAACTCACGGCGTCCCGCTAGTTTTTCCACGTAACTTGCATTTGTTTAATCATTAATAATAATTATAAGCGTGTTTTCATTTTTTGATATTATTGCACCAATAATATATTAAAACTAATAGTATAATAAGACGAAATAGTGAATACTTAAAATTTTATTTATTTAAATGTAACCAGGGTAAAAGCGAAAATGATACTGGATATATAAATCGATTTCAAACACTTCAAGATTGCCGTGTGTCCCTTTAAAGGTAGCATTCTCGGTTCATGAGAGGTATACTAATGTGCACTACCTATCACGACCCCTAGGCAAAATGCTAATGTGAATGGCAACACTGGCTGAAAATGGTATCCTGATCTTCCATTAGAAGAGACAAATGCATACAAGAGAGACAAACAGCAGACTCGATTTTAATGGGTATGTTCCTGAGAGGTAATATAGGATGTAACACTTCTCGCGCTCCTTAGCACTGGCTTAATCGGTATTCTATTTTAAAGACACAATGATTTGGTTCGAAGGTCCAAATGGACCAGTAAGTAATAACACAAATGACACGTATCTAAAATATCAATTACATGGAAAATATATATATTCACCGCAATGTAAGAGATATCACAAAGAAATGGACGCTACTAAGATACGTCCTTGTAACAAAAATGTGCTCAGGGTTTTAACCGAGTTCTATGGTTTCAAACTTACTCTGCTGTCATTCCAATGAATTGAAACCGTGTAAATACATTAATACCTACCAAGTTTAGCTCTCACAAACAGACATTACAGGCATTATGCATAGATGTTCATGTATAAATATATAAAAACAAAACGCCGAAAATTGTATCAATCACTTGTCAGAAGCCATATGAACAGAAAAATGAACCGGTAATGGCAGGAAAAGCTAGTATTGTTACCGTTAAATTTAGTATGTTTGTAGACGTCCCCATACTGTCAATGTGGATCCACTAAGCAAATATTATAGGTTCATAGCAACTTTTAATACATTTAACATTTATGTTTATAAATTGAATGAAAATGATAATACTCAAAACTGTATTTAAGGCAGTAGAGTGTTTCTACAAAATGTAAGCATACGTTTAGTGGCTGATACCCTTGCGTGGCCTTTTTAATTGATTGTTATCTGTCAACTTATGCGGTGGTTTCCCAGCATGCTCGTGTATTGATCGGGCGTTTGTTTTGAAAGCGATGATTTAGTTGCAAGCAGTCAAATATATCTAGCTTTTTTGTGTTAACAAGAGTAGATATAAAACTCGAACATGAAAAGAAGCATTCAAGGACGACAGTCAACCACAAACACACACAGAAACAAAGAAGATGAATAAAACACAATACGACATCGCAAACGCAAAGGGGTTGACAATAGGGCTACTGCCATGGAACGGTCAGTGCCAACATAAAGGCCGGTGGGGATGGGCGGTTTAAACCAGGTTCTAGGGTGCGCCTAACCTCACTTTTGCCCTATTCTCATCCCAATAAACGGAACAATGTAAATAAAGATATCCCCGCCAGGTTATGATCTCTAACAAAGAAAGCAGCATTAATAGGCCATATAAGTAAAACACATAAATGATCAGGTGTATACAATATAAAAAAGGCCTAGAAAGCCGCACAGTAAGTACTCAGTGACTTGGCAGAAGCCAGAGTAACAAGAGAATAAACCGTTAATGGTACGACAAGATAAATTTAAAGACAAACATTAAACGCTATAAGGATTTAGGCAGACGTCATCTTAGGGTCAATAATAATGTCTATTATTATTTATATGTCTGAGTAAAAAGGTAAAGTTTAGTATGTGTACATCAGGACACACTTCAGTAATTAACAATGGGCAATCTAACACATTAATCTTTGCCTGAAATACATATAAATCAAGTACCTTTGTCAGTAATGACAAATAGACCAACTTAGAAATGCGTATTTGCCTCGAAAATATCAGACCCAGGTACGAGTGTCAGTGGTGAACAATGTAAACTCTAATACACCAATTTTATTATCCGGAATACATCTGATTTAGGTATATGTGTCAGTGGTGAATAACGGACCATCTAATACAAGAGTATTTGCCCCGAATGCATCTTATCCATATACCAGTGTCAGTTTTCGAACAATGGACCATCTAATACATGAATTGTTGCCCCGAATACATCTGATCCATATACCAGTGTTTGTGGTGTACAATGAACCATCTAACACATGATTATTTGCCCCGAATATTTGCCTCTGAATTAGGTACCAGTGTCAGTGTCGAAAAATGGACAATAATACATCTGATTCAGGTTCCAGTGCCAGTGGTGATTAATGAACAATGAACAAACTTACACATCATGATTTACTCCGAATACATATGAACCGGGTATCAGTATCGGAGGTGAACATGGGACCATCTAGCTGATGATTATTTGCTCCGAATATATCGGATTAAGGTATCAGTGTCAGTGGTGAACAATGGATTATCTAACACATGATTATTTGCACCGGATACATCTGATTCAGGTTTCAGAGTCAGTAGTGAACAACGGACCATCTAACACATGATTCTTTGCCCCGAATACATCTGATTCACGCACCAGTCAGTAGTGAATAACGGACCATCTAACACATGATTATTTGCCCCGAATACATCTGATTCAGGTACCAGAGTCCGTAGTGAACAACGGATCTTCTAACACATGATTATATGCCCCGAATACATCTGATTCAGGTAACACACTCGCAAACGTATACTCAGCTGACAATATATTTGTATAACACACTTGCCCCCGAAGTCATCTGATTCAGGTACCGGAGTCCGTAGTGAACAACAGACCATCTAACACATGATTATTTGCCCCGAATACATCTGATTCAGATACAAGTGTCATTGGTGAACAATGGACAGATGATTATGCCCTGAATACATCGGCCCTGTTTTATTAAACATCTTACGATAAGTCTTAAATTTTAAAATCGTTCACTTTGTTTACCTAAGCATTTAATGCAGACAGTTATGTGTGCACGTAGTGCAAAAATATCACATGTTTAAGAAAATGAAATGAAATCACGTTTATTTGAAAAGTGTAAATTATAGTGAAGCATTTAAGAAATTGATTTACGATCAAAATGGTCGTAAGTTGTTTCATAAAACGGGGCCCTGATCCATATATCTGTCAGTATATCTGATAAATGTCAGTGGTGACCAATGGACCATCCAACACATGATTATTTGCCCCGAATACATCAAAAATGGACCATATAACACACGATTATTTGCCCCGAATACATCTGATCCATATACATGTACCAGTGTTAGTGGTGAATAATGAACCCTTTTACACATGATTATTTGCCCGAATACCATGTGCCAGTATCAGTAATAAACAAAGTACACATACAATCACTGTGTACAATATCTGTGTTATAAACGGCTGAAGAATATCAACGAAAAAACCGTGGAATTGTGTGTTGTTGTTTTTTATTGTTTTTGTTTTTTGTTTTGTTTTTGTTATTTTTTTTTTCGTTATTTTGTTTGTGTTTATGTTTTTTGGGGGAGGGGTGGCAGTTTGTTTTACAGCGTAACAGTGTCCAACAGGAAAATACTAGTTATCTGTTTGAGGTATATAACATAACAAGCAAAGCAACTACACAGAGGTCATTACGATACAATTATCCTTTGGGATTCCATCAACAAAGGAATGTACTATAGCTCATGTCAATACTATTTGTTGGCAATGTACCGAATACTAAATAACTGAAAACAAACGAAGCAATAAACCTAATGACAATAACAAAAGGAAACACAATATATGTGACTAAGACATTCACTTAGGTTTCAGGAAGAATCATGTAGGGTCAGTGTTACCATCAAATTGAAAAAGGTGTGTTTTTATATTTAAATTCTAAATTTAAACACATGCAGATTTAATATCCTAGTTCCTTTAAAAGACATGTTTTCTTATAATTTATTCGTTCAGATTGTTACCATTTGTATTGTTATATTGTTAACTAAATGTGTGACAATATTAATAAACAAGACTCAGTTCTGGAACACTACATCTGATTCAGGTACCAGAGTCAGTAGTGAACAACGGATCTTCTAACACATTATTATATGCCCCGAATCATTTAAATGAAAACCTCTATACTAGACAGTGATAAGATTAAGAATGCCTTCTGCAATATTAATAAACAAGACTCAGTTCTGTAACACTACAAATTTAATGAAAACCTCTATACTAGACAGAGATAAGATTAAGAATGCCCTCTGCAATATTAATAAACAAGACTCAGTTTTGTAACGCTACAAGCTTAATGAAGACATCTATACTAGACAGAGATAAGATTAAGAATGCCCTCTGCATTATTAATAAACAAGACTCGGTTCTGTAACGCTACAAGCTTAATGAAGACATCTATACTAAACAGAGATAAGATTAAGAATGCCTTCTGCAATATTAATAAACAAGACCCAGTTCTGTAACACAATAGCCAACCACAAACACATACAGAAAAAAGAACAACATTAAAGATATGAATAAAAGGCCAAATAAGACATCACAAACACAAAAGGGCTGACAGTAGGGCTACCGCCTTGGAACGGTCAGTAGCAACAAAGACATCTATACTTGAATAAGAATACCCTCTGTATGCAATGTTCATCGTATATAGCACTCCCTACTAAATAGGCCAGGCTTGGTACTATAACGATTTGATTGCCCGTTGATCATTACTGGAGTCTTTGATGAACACAATACAACATGTATGTTTGTATAGCGTATTGTTTACGAACAATATGAAACATATGGTCACTTTGAGATAAGTGTTATAACAATATAAACGACTATGTGAATTCAGTAATATTAAATGATATGATGTTTCAACCAATAGTATGTGAATGTAATATTGTATGATTGTTGACGGTTGTACGGTTGTGAATGTTCTTTCGTTTGATTCTTTAAATGACCCAGTAACAACCTCTCGCAAACCTACTGTGAGGCAAAGATGATCCACGATATCCCAAACGCTTTGTTATATTGATGTAGGCGAACCACGAACATTAAATTCTTCTAGTTAAACCACCCCCACCACCAAAGGAATGGTTATTTAACTGTATTATGCATGTGTTAACTTCCTGCTACAATTTGCCTACTGATTACATATGGGGCGCCATATTACTTTTTATTACCATTTGGTGATATCAACTATTCGAATCGGTGATATCACTGATATCACGCATTTAAATAGGTGATATCACCGATTCATTCTGAATGCGTGATATCAGTGATATCATCTATTCGAACCAGTGATATCACCGATTACCAATTCAGACATAAACTATGTATAAATGACTGATCCCATCTAGTGTCCACTAGATCCCAACTAGTGTAACTACATAGACGGACCCTCACAATCGCCGTCTGTTGCAACATTTGGCGGGCTTTTTCTCATCGGCAGATATAAGCCGGCGTTCATGTTATTGTCGCATCTGGGAATTCTGAGAATGAATTTGAACCAGTACAACAATTGTACCGAAACACAGTGCGTACGCGATCACCGTTACGTGATCACCGCAAGGGTCCCGATCCAGAAGATGTGATAATACTGGCCACCCCACCCCCACCACACACAAAAAATGAGGAAAAAAAGAAACATATTATAGTTTCATTTGCTATGCCTTTTCTATTGTTCAATATTATTTTTAAAAGGATTGGTATCTTTTTTGTTTTAGAATTGTTTAAATACATTAGTTACTAAATGAGCCATAAACCACCAAAAGAAATAGCACTGATTATATACAACCAGAAGAAGGTATTTCCTAACTATAGTTACGTGCCAGGGATATTTGATTGTTGTCCGCGTGAAATGTTTCCGTTCCCAGTTCGTGGTGAGTCTGTATTTTTCTTGTTGTAAAAACGAATAGGTGATATCACCATGATCACTGATTCGAATAGGTGATATCGCTGATTCAAGGCGAAAGGGGGATATCACCTATTGAATGGATGATATCACCTATTTGAATCACTCATTCAAATAGGTGATATCACCCATTCAATAGGCGATATCACCATTTCGTTTTGAATCAGTGATATCACATATTGGAATCTGTGATATCCCTGATTCGAATAGATATCACTGATTCGAATAGGTGATATCACTCATTTAAATTTGAATCAGTCATATCACCTATTCGAATCAGTGATATCAATCATTCAAATAGGTGATATCACTGAATTGTATTAAAAAAGCAAAACGGCGCTTCATATTTATAACAATAAATGACAATTTATAAACGCCCATTTATATTATAAATATTACGATTTCTAGGTGTATATCAGATATATCAGATAACAAATGATAATGATATATTAAACTTGATATGCTCATTTGACACGTATCGCATGTTGCGACTATATTAACAATATAGTAGCAAGTGCATAGTGACTAAATCGAGCGCTGCAAAAGATAGTGAGATATACAACATGTATAGTAACAAGTTAGTATTCCTGGACAATGTGTTCATGTTCTGCTATCAAAAGTAGTAAATGCCAGTGTTATTTTGTAATAACGTTTGGTATTCGTCATCATATATAACCCTGACCTGAAGTACTTTCAATCTATTTGTCGGTTGTCAGTCTAATTTTAAGTTAGACACTTGACCTAAATAAACACTTTACACAATTATAAATAGCACTCCATTGAACCAATACAAATGTTAACAAATACATTAGCCTTGAGAAATGTAAACCTGCGCCACAAAAATATGATAATTATGACAAAACGGTTATTTTGAATTTAAACTGTAACTGATGTACTTTATGTATATAAGGTGTGTGATCGAATTGAAGAAACCATACGACGCTACACCTTTTATTGTGAAGCTCTTTTTCATTTAACCTTTTACAAAGTGAAAGAATAGACACATTTCTATTGTGTTTAATAATTTAAAATTAAGTTAGAATTGAACATACCTTTGTGTTATGTTATATGGTCTCTTGAAGACTTCACTTGAAGTCATATGTAAGCGTTTTCAGTTTTGTAAGTATTGACCGGATTTTTGTATGTTCTAAACATCGTGTGTATCGGTCATTTTAAACATGTTTGTTGTTTTACAGTTTGTTGTGTTATGACTACTAGTATGGCAAAGTGTGAAGTTGATCAAGACTTGTGTACCCGGTTTGGCCCATGGTATAAAAAACCGGCCCATGGTATACACAATTGTTTCATACATTGAAGATAGAAAATGAATTGTAATACCAATTATTGCACTCACGAAATGTTGAGAGAAGATTTTATTTGTTCTGCTTTTATGTCAGACATTAACTGACATTAACTGATATTAGATATTTATTATATTAGACTTCCCATCTATGGTCTATAGTATGTCATCTAGCATCATATTAATATCATTTAAATGTCCTCGAACGGGCGCCTATTCTGAAAACAATGGAAATGGCAAATTATGTTTTCAGTTTGACATATCTATCTCCGGTACGGCAATGTTTATGGTATTTTGATAATTATTTCATAATTGTTCCAAGTTACGAGTATTTACAACCTTTTTAGATACAATTTGTTTGAGAAACATTTCCTTTAATCTCAGTAAATCTAAAAAAAAAGCATATATGTGGTGGTAAAAATAAACCTAAAACAGGCTACAATTAAGCAATCAATGACTTGGCACAAGCCGGAGCAACATGAGAAAAACATTAATTCATGACAAAGTACTACTGTACAAAAATATCAATCTTTCCTTTCAGGATTTAAATATGGTTCACACTATGTCGGGTCAGAAATCAAAGAAGAAAGTATAGTGGACGAAGTTAGATACATAGATACAGTGGACAGCTAGCTGATCTTCGGATACGTCAGCGACTTCAGAAAGCCTCTCATTTCCCATGATAGCATCGTTTAAGGTATAATATATATATGATACCAGCTAGTTTAGAAAGCTAACCATTACAATAATGTCGTTCCTTTTCACGATTTATTTATCTTTATTGAAATGGAGTTATAATTGGCAAGATTAATTACAAAAGAGTTGCTTTCAATTTTGACATCTTCAATCTACCCTGGGTAGACGGAGATGTTCACTGAGAAACATATGGCGTATACGTCTGGGGTCAAGTTGAGGATGCTAACGTTCGTAACTTTCTTTAATCTAAAGAAACTGCCATCAGGTCTGCTGTTACTATAAGCTTCCCTAGACCAATGCGTGCAATTTAAGAATGTTTCTAAGGATTATAAGACTGACTCCTCTTGTGACATGATTTACAACTTGTATAATATCCTTAGTCGTAATCACTTATACAATATTTACAAAACGGTGAATACATTTGTAAAACGGGCAACGCTTGCATATTTATCGGTTATTCCATTTTATTCTATTTACCGTCGACACTAAGATGACCGCATTGTGGCCTATGATAACGTCTGTATAAATCTAGTTTCATGTATTTGACGTCTGGGGTGCTTTTTTGGCATACGGACATTTATAGATGCACCCCGTGACGTCTCATTGCGTTTGAGCACAACCTGCGTGGACAATTTGAGACGTGTGCTTACGTTTCTTGTATGACGTCACTGCCATGACACCTGTGTTTTGCCGTTCAAATAATGCATAGTACCCAGATTTAAACTAATGAAAGTCATATCAAAATGTTTTACGGATTACAAGTTTAGTGTGAAATTGATAACAAATGATTATTCTTCACTTTAGGTAAATTGTACACTTATAAAATTCAGTGTATCAGTTAATTTGAATGTTTATGTCCAGCGCAGGGAATCTGTCTACAAATAAAAAGTCAAACGCGTATGCACGTCGGAGGACGGCGCATATCAAAAATCGTCTCGCCGTTCGTAGACGTGTATTTTATGTACTAGTCTAAAATCTGAAATCATTGAAGTTCGTATAGAAATATGTTATTCTTGTTTGAAATTCGTGTGTTTGAATAACTGCCTTCCGGGAATGCTACAATTGTGTTTAACTTTGCGTCTATTTTCTCATATAAACATGTAAGATACAACAGTTGTGGCTTGTAAAAAGAATTGAGCAGAACTCAATATTTAAAAAGACAATAGTACAGAAATTTGAGTCATCCCAAAGATGGTATCCATATGACACTTATTTCATTATAGCATGTCATTTTACTTTCTATTTAGAAGTATGATTGTTCAACCAACCGTAAGAAATGTAAAGAATTTGGTAAAATAGTTCAAACTGACTAATGCTTTGTATTATTTTGACGAAATGCAGTTTCTTTTTATGTTTTACTCGCATAAGTCAAGTTTTGTTATCAATTCGAAATATGCATAATGTATTACGTTAAAGAAGTTATGTTACATTTAGACATGCATGATACTTCTTTGTATTTGGTAGCATTCACATAGAAAGTAAGTTAATATATATATGTTTTATCTTACCTGTTAAATAATTGTTTCAATACGATATATGTATTTATTATTTTAATAACTGTATTAATCTTAGTAGCAGTAGTTGTGAACACTTAAAACTTGTGGAGTAAAGTGTGGTGTAAATTTATTTTCATATGGAAATGAACATATTTATTGAGAGTGTTCAACGAATTTGCACTGAAAATACTCACTGGATTTCTAACAAATAACAAGTAACAATATCAAATATGACCGCATAAAATGTACTCAATGCGTCATATAAAATTCCCTTTCCAATCTAGGTTATTGGGTTATCAGATTATTAAACTTGTTCAAATAATGGCACATCAAAGTATTAACAAAGTATCATCTATCTAAATTGTGGTGGGAAATGGGGATTGGAAAGTGTGTGTGTGGGGTGGGGGGGGGGGATGGGGTGGGGGGGGAATTGATTTTATAGGTTCGTAAAATTGAAAGATTAAAGAGGTATTCAAATTACTGAGATGTGTGATAATTAGGAAGAAGGAAGTTCTCTTTTATTATATCAAATTGAATGCACATATGATAGTGCAACTCGTAAGTATATACACTGAGGGATTGTCAACCTTTTATGTTTGTGGTGTCGCATACTTTACTTCTCTTTATCGAGCAAGCCACAATGAAATATTTATATTGTATGATTACAAAAAAAGAAAATAGCCTAGAAAGCCACAAAGAAGGTACTCAGTGACTTGGCAGAAGCCAGAGCAACAAGAGAATAAACTAGTGAGGGCATGACAAGACTGCAGACAACATCAAACGTCACCATCCTTTTGTAAGTCCGAAGTGTATATAGTTTTGGGCTGTTGAAAGTATTTATGTCAGGATGACGTCATCCATTATATCTGCCAGTTATCACTATATCTCATGCATTTATTATCGGATTTAAATAAAACGTTAACAGATTGTAAAGTTCATATCAAGTTGTGCATTAACGTGATATGGGGTCATGACATCATCAAACAGTTTGCCACCAGTGACGCCATAAGATAATGGAATTAGTCATGTTTCCTTTTAGCCTTTTTTGTTGCAATGTAACTGTTAAAATAATCAAATTCATTGTCTAAGTAATAACTGACTATTGTGACATCAGGACGTCGTTCAATATCTCTCAAAGTGACGTCAATTGAAATTGTAATCACTTTATATTCTGCATTGACGATCGAATTCTGAAAAAAATCAAATGTGGTAGATCTCAATACCTAGATTTGCATTAGTATCATATGTGTAATGACTCCATCCAAGATGGCCGCCAGTGACGCTAATAGGGAAATCTCGTTAGCATTATATCTCCTGCATTTCAGCACTTTCACAGATCAGAGATTTCAGGATTTAGCTACGCATAAATGTAATAGGACGTCATGACATCATCAACCATGATGGCCGCCAGTGACTACGTGTGTTTTACAAGTCGAGTGAACACAGTATATGTTGTTAACCATATTGACATGTGTGAAGAAGGCGTGGGGGATTTGCGATCATTACGTGGTCCCGCATTAATTCCATTAAGCGATGGTAAAGTTTATATTAGCAGGATTTTATAACAGATATTTCGACAACACAACATGTTTAAAAACATTTTTTACTGAAAAAAAATACTATAACCTGTTTAAAATTACCTATTAAAGGTTTTAATTTTACAATATGCAAACGTTTTAAGCCGCAATTAAAGTTTTATTTCATACCCCAGTCAACCCCATTTTCGCTTCTTAGAGTAGGAGTTGGATGAGGTATGAAGGTTAATAATCGGACCACGTAATGATGGCGCGCTGAACTGGTTCTTGTTAAATGTTGTATTTACACATAAGGAGTAAAATATAAAAAGAGATGTTTGTTTTTAATATGCATTTGTGTATACTTTCTTTTACGATGTATTAACGTAAGGTTTCGAAAAATACATTCATTCATTTCTAATACCCCTTCGCATGGCCTTTTATGATATATAATCCATAACACGTTGATCTAGTGTGATATTCTGTAAGAACAGCTGCGCATACATGTATTATGGTTTCCCATCATATGAATTGATCTGTCTTGAATTATGGCTTACTGTAATTAAATACCTTATTGGCACTGTGTCAATATACAAGTGTACAAAAAATCTAATATAAATATGCTTACAATATAGTCAGTAAAGATTATATAATAAAATGAATTGGGAATAGAATGTTTTTTGTCTCGTCATAGCATTTGTAGTTCTCACTATAGGTGTATGTTTGTTTTGTATTCTATAAGTATAGAGTTTTAAATAGGCTGTAATAACAATGCTCTTTACGTGTTTCTTTGGTTCCCATGTTTCTAAACTTACATAATCCGTAAATCGCACTTCAGTATGTAATAAAGCGAAACAGATACCGGTTGACACACAAAAGGAAACCCTGTTAATATGTTACTTCAAAGAAATAATTACCCTTTAATGTAATAAAAGACGATTAATTAAGCTTATATGTTAAACGTCTCGATGAAATAGGCATAAACGAAGTATTCATTTATATATTAAATATAGCATGATGCATTGCAGAAAACCCAAATTCGTAAAACATATACTTTTTTTTTCAATTGTTTATTTAAATATAAATCATTAGTTTGCTTTTATATATCTTCTTATGTATTTAAAATAACCCTTTTTTACTCTAAAAGGTCACTTTGAGACAATTTCTTGATAACTATATTGTTTAACTTTGCCAAATGCATTGATAGAGATTGATTTTAACAGTGTCACATTATGGTATCGCTTACTTATGCTAAAGGGGCATTTCATGTGAAATGTTTTAATATATAAATATATCTATATAGAATATATAGATATTTAAGGTGTGATATGTATATAATCTGATATATAATTGAGCTTTTACTTTTCAAATTCGGTTAAAGCATTTAAAGCATAACTGGGACCAAACAATGACACACTATAGTAGTATTGTGTCACTAATAATAACACCACAAGATTACCATGGACTGTTCTTATGAGCCAGTATACACCGTCATATTGTATAATAGTAACTATAAACACAGTAACTATACACACAGTAACTATAAACTTACCCGTTATCAGTTTCGCAGTGTTATATTATCAACTTGAATCACGTCCTTTCTGATATAGGTGACTTATTTATACATTAAACATTAAGGGACATCTGTATGAAGGCATGCACACTCACACGGTGTGTCGTCGTGTTATAACAATAATAGTACATCATGCAGAAGTAATATAGCAAAATAAAAAATGATGAATGCCAAAAAATAAGTTCGTTAGTGAATATTGAATACTTTTTATTCTTGCATTATTTTAATTATGTTTATTAAAACCGGCAACTGTCATATAAAAGCCATTATATGCTTCGATTTTTTCCAAATACATACATGTACTGTCAATAAATATTCAAATATTGACCCAGTTAGTAATACATTTTTATTATATTTATGTTGGTGAAAGATTAGAGTATCTCTGTGAAAGAATATTCATAATCGTTAAATACTAATTACTAACTCCAAAAACAAACATAACTAACTGTGATGTTGAGTTATGACGTCAATAAAGTGTTGCTGACGTCGACATAATCCGTCGATACCGATCACTAAAGCGAATAATTTAGATATAAATTATACATAAATTGATTTAAAATGTAATACATAGATTATTTAACTGCTGTTTTCGATTATAGGGAAATCCCTCAATCGATGGTAGTGGCGTTTTGTTTTTTCACTCACTCGCATACGCTCGTTCGTGAAAAGAACCACACGTCTACCATCTCGTGAAGGATTTTCCTATAATCGATGCCAGCAGTTAAATAATCTCTATTTATTCAGTATGAGTAAACTATATGTAATAAAAACTACAAAAACTAAGATTCCTAACAATACCGTACAGCCTAAATGAAAGTGCTTGAATTCCCCCTCTAATGTTTACAACATGCAGCATGAATGGCAACTTGCTTAAAATAATATACACCAATGCATGAAAGGTTCCAAAGTTGAATTTAAAATAAATATATAACACTTTTTCAGTCATTTATTTAATTGAAAATTAAGTAACAAAATATGCTACTACAATGCCAGGTAATCACACGTCTAAAAACATTATTTATATAATGTTAGTTTGTTCTTTGTTTCTTGATTAAGTATCAGTATCATTACACGCTATTGAAACGGATATGCCTGCATTGAAACCGAACGGAAAATGATATATTTGTGTTTCCTCTGAGTCATATAGGATATGGCGGTTGTTTAGTCACCGGCATAAAAATAGACAAAACAATCAAACAGGAAATGTATCATTCAAAGACAAAAATAATCCTAAATAACTCATAATTGAAAAACCGTGATTGACATCCGTAATAATCGACACTTCTTCACATACAAAAAAGAAATATAAAAAGATCGGACAGGGAAAGTAGCATTCAAGGAGGACAGTCAACCACAAAACACAGAAACAAACACGCAAACAGACAAACAAGAAGGCAAAAGCAATAATAAATGCAAACGACATCACAAACACAAAAGGGTTTACAAGTCGAACTCCCAGTGGGATTCAAACCCACAGCGGTGAGAGGCGATAAGGTTTGCAATGCAACGTCGTTGATCCTCGGCAACGGAGGCTCTCCTCAACACAAATGAAACCACTTGGGTAATATACATGAGAAATATCCTGGGTAAATATACATGTACATGTCACCATACAGTTGATAGAAAACAAATCACTGTTTGTAACACATGGCAAGACGGCTGTATGTAATACACTGTCTTGTTTTGAGGACTCATATTTGTTAGGAACACTATTTATTATATCGTCGTCATTATTTCCATGGCCAACTATTCTATTGTACACTAGAAAGCATATACATTAATCAGATTAATTAGATTTGCACTTATATATCAAGAAGGATAAAAATATCGGACAGGGAAAGCAGCATTCAAGGACGACAGTCAACCACGAAACACAAAAACAAACACGCAAACAGACAAACGAAAAGGCAAAAGTAATAAAAAATGCAAACGACATCACAAACACAAAAGGGTTGACAATAGGGTTACCGCCTTGGAACGGACAATGGCAAAGTAGGCCACTGGGGGTTTAAACCGATTCTAGGTTGCATCAAACCTCACACTTACCCTACTGTTAACCCATTAATACAGGACAGTGTAAATAAAGAAATCCCCGCCATGATTTAATCTTTAACCAACAAGGCAGCATCAATAGGCAATATAAGTAAACCACAAATATGCTCGTGTAAATATAATACAAAAAAAACAATAGCCTAGAAAGCCACAATGAAGGTACTCATTGACTTGGCAGAAGCCAGAGCAACAAGAAAATAAACCATTAAGGACACGACAGGAAAGATTATAGACAAACATCAAACGCCACCGTCCCAATGGGCTTTAGGTAGGCGTCATCAAAGTGTCCACAGCCTGTCCGGTCATCGTACAATTAAAGCGGAAAGCATAGTGGCGAACTGTAAATGGGTCCACCACCAAGCATGCAGTACATTGCAAAATGATAGGGTCCCTCTTTTGATAAACTTTTTAACAAGTTTAAAAAAGATAGTATGAAAGAGATCATGACCATGAATCTTACGAAGTTTATAAATCACATCACCATAGAAGTCAGGTTGTGATAGTCCTTGTCGCAGAAGAGTCCTTAAATTACTTTCATATTTGGAAAGAAGATCAGGGTTACGATAATAAAATTTTGCAAAGGTTTTACGAAGTTTATGGTAACGGTAACCCTGATCGAATAGCTTTTTAGTTATACAAAGATCACGAATATTAAAGTCCTCAACTCGAGTACAAGTTCCTAAAAAACGAATAAGTTGAGACACATACACCCCATAAGAAGTTGCTCGGGGAACATCCCCATCCAAGTTGGGATAATTAACAATGTCAAAATTAAAATCATCTCTCTTGTCATAGATTTTGCTAATTATTTCACCATTTTCAATCGAGAGATCTAAATCAAGAAAAGAAGCGTTATTATCAAATACATTAGTTTAGCTTTATTAAGCTGAAGTTCTTAACGATAAATATTATGAACCATAGTTGGAAAGAAAGGGTTGTCAATGTTCAGTATGTCATCCAGATACCGAGAGGTGTCATTAAAAGCTTCAATAACATCTGTCTGGGTATCTGGTGAACACTTGCAGTCTTTTAAATAAACGCGAGTCATGTGTCCTTCTAAGAAAACAGCTTAATAATGTTCTCCGAAATTTCAAACATCCTTTAAACGTTCTAGGTATTTAAAATATGTAAACCCCTCTATAAGTCGATGTTTCTTTCTTCCAAGTTTGAAAACATATCTTTATGTATGCAGTTACGTGACAACAGCTGGATCGACCTCTATCCGGTCGATACATCCTTGATAATTTTAAAATAACAGCATGGCATCTGTCGGAGCAGGCATACATGCTGGCGAAGTGCCAGAACCATTACGCCACAAAAACCCATAGTTACATGTAATTCTACTTAAAGGGACAATCTTGAAGTGTTGATCAAGCATTGAAATTAAGCAGTATCATCCTGCCTGCATATAATTAAATCAAATGTTGAGATTTCATTTGTTAGTCTTATTATACTTAAGAAATAGAACATCGTTTACTGTGAATTATCGTTTAATATATCACGGTTTGGAGTTCAATTGTAAACAATAATTTCACGAGCCCGAAGTGCGAGTGAAATTATTGTTTACAATTGAACGACAAACCGTGATATATTATAGATAATTCACCGTAACATTGTTACATATTTTAAATCTCCTTATTAACCTCTCAGGGACAGTACACACCATCTATTTTAAGATAAATATTTAGCTGTAGGTTTTATTTATCCATAACATTATTAATTAAGAAATGTCTTAAATCAATGGAAAACGGTGTTTTGAAAACGGAAAAAAGCACCTAAGACATTTCCACACTTTACACGTCCTAAAATCGCGAGGTTTGCACGAAGTTTGATGTGCAATCCTCGCGGGTTTTTTCATTGTAGAATACGGCGAGAATGCTAGATTCATTTCGCATTCTCGCGATCTCGTCAAAATGAAAACGCGATAAATTCGCGAGGTTTGCACGAAGTTTGGCTTGCAAACTTCGCGTTTTTTTTTTCAATGTAGAACAAGACGAGAATGCGAAATTTATTTCGCAATCTCGCAATCTCGCGAAATTCAAAACGCGAGATCGCGATTGCCCTAACAGGATTCCGTAAAATACCTATATATATATTATATACGCTCGTCAATATTGTCTCACGGGCTAGCAAGTGATAGGCTCAACATAAAATCTCGTTCATAATAGTATTCGAACTAATCTACCTATAAGAATATCACCAATCTGGCGGTAAACTAGTTTACCGTATCTAATAACGATGTAATCAACGCAGTACAAACATCAGTGAAAGTTCAAACCGACCTTCACCTAAAGAGAAAATATATTAAATCAAATACGCAAATTTAAATACTACGCAATAGATTAAAAGTAGGACATACTCCTATTGGCAAATGTGCAAAACAAAAAACGACATGCCAGGGACTTAAATGGAACTGCGCATATTACGGTTGGTATAATTATATGTGGTAGTGCATGACATGGCGAAATATACAACATCTACTATCAGCATTAAATATACATTTTATCATTACGGCAACCTAAACAATTTTCACGTTTTAGAAATTGTTTAAACATTTTTTAGACATTTTTACATTTTTTAGACATTTTTTAGACATTTTAATTCACCGAGTATGTGTATGTATGAGAGTTGTATCCGGCTGTTTTGTATTATTGCAATACACCTCCGTATAAGGTTAATGTCATAAATGATTGTCATAGTTTGTAAAATCAAATACATATGCATATGCCCGTAGTCGAGCTAACAACGTTATTATAGTCATATTTTCATGATCCAGTTTGTATCATCTTTGTAGATATTTCTTTAGATATTTTTACACATGATCATTCATAACCGTACTATTGTGTGGTGGTGTGGTGGGATGTATATACAGGTATATATCAAGCACCTGTGTATTGTGTGATACACTACAAATGTTCTGTTATCTAAATTAATGTTTTTTCTAAGACAAAGTTTAATAAACTCTTCGTATAAATATAAGGTTTAATGTAAATATGTTAACGTTAATTTCTGTTTTGAAGAACTCCTTTAATATGTGGGTTTTTTTGTGTTTTTTTGTAAATACAATCATATTGAGAGATTAACGTTAAGACTGTATTGTGTTTATATCTACCTCGTTAATCATGTAAGGTAGTAGCATATCGTCTGTTGTATTTTCATTGGTTTATAATTCAAATTTAAAGTTTCGGATTGGCCTTGAAAGATAACCGACTTTACGGTCTATTTTTAACTACAGCGAATACTATTATATTACCTTGTTGAATTATCCTATAGCTAATCACTGTTGATACCTGTCTGTATCGGTTAAAATGTCAAATAACATCGACTGGGTATATTTAGGGGAATACCCTTAGCACAAAAACGTTATAAGCAAATTAACAATTGGTATACAGCAAATGGATATATGCAAAAAAAAATGAGTATGAGCAAAATAAATAGTATATCAATGTAAATACAATTAACAGTAGAATCAGACGCGTAAAAGGTTATATTTCGTCAATAACAATAATAGTGTTTACCTTATAATGTATATTTAGAATAACAAGGGAGTTAATGCGAATATTGCGTATCAGCATATTCAGGACAGAGTTATTTGAAAATGAACATAATTAAGTGCTTCAACCGTCTAATTTAGATACTTTAAATATTAACTGATTCGTGATTTCTCAACAAATAATCGTGTACATAGCCAATATACTAAAGTATCGTCCTGATTGACGCAAATTTGCATGACTGATATCCATTTTATTTTATACTATTCTGTCGTAACGAAAACGAGTGCGGCATGTATAGTATATGGAGTATACATGTTGTTTCTCTCAATAGCAACACACATGCCTTAATCTTATAAATAACACTACTACTAATAAATTCACTAAACAGCCGTGCAGTCATATTAGTTTATATATTAGACTCTGAACGTGCACGGTATAAAGCCAACTTACCAGAAGATCAAGGTATCAAGTGCTATTGACTTTACAACACAAAAGTAACATTTAAACAGTCAAACTGAAATAGCAAGATGAACGATATAGTAATAATTTCAAAACAATCAAAGATATCCTATTTTATGGTAAATGGGAATACTAAATATGTTATTGCGTACCTGATTCTTTACTTAATAAGACATTCTTTCTACTATAAGATCGCGGTTTCTTCTACATGGCCAAGACAAGTATATGATAAAGGTAGGTAGATGCAGGTTTGTCAGCTAATTAGCCTGCAGTTATCAACAATGCGGCATGTTGGTTTCTCTTTGTAAACTAAACATTGTGTAACAAACACGTTACGTGTATAACATGAAAGATACGAGTACGTCTAATCGGGAGCGTGATAAGATTCCGAATAACTCCATCAGCATCGGGATGACAAATTATGTCACAAATAAAGTGGTTGGTAAACGTAATAAAATTAGGAATGGTGTACCTAAACAACTTAGTGTGTGACCTAAATTAATCATATTATGACCGAAACAAAAGGATAATATTCTTTAGCGAGTAAAGGGAGATAATAAAGTTATGAGAAATATATTCAGAAGCGTCTGATACTCGTCCCATATTTTAAATAAATAAACGCAGATATCATTGAAATAATTAATGAACTAAACGAAAGAAATAAACGAATAATGCAACCTATAGCAAATGATTATAGAACATAATTGCGACGTTTTCAATATAATATGTATTATATTAATTCCTTTTGATGGGATAACGTTTTGTTACACTGTCTTGCCTATTTTGGCGCTGACGACAGGATAATAGCAAGGATTATGTACACATAACATCGATTCAAGCTAACCTGTAGGCTTTATTGCCTACTGATCGTTCGAAGTCGGTAATCCTGTTTTCACCATCCTTTCTGTTGTATTTTGTCTATTTCATTGTATATTTAATTAAATATTGCTCCTTGTGTGTAGTACAGTGCGGACGTACGATGCCATTGCATATCTCATCTGAAGTTGCTAAATACTGAATACAAATTTCACAAACCACGCATTAAAATAAATAGAGGATATACAAAGAAAAACATAGAATACTCAGTGTGCGGACTCTATTATGAAATACGAATAACTATATTGTTAACATGATTTTATCTTTGTAGGTGTAGTCTGTTTAAGATAAAAAAAAAATATATCAAGTTGGTACAGTGCTTCAGGTTAGAATGCTCATTGACAATTGCAATTAGATACGAGATGGCATTAGCATATGCATTGCTTATATTAGGATGTCATATACACATCTTGGAAGAAATAATACATTTTCAAAAATACAAGTTGAGGTGGGTATAAAAATCTCACTCTCGGGGTTCAGCAGATCAGCCGAGTCACCAGATGAAATGTTTACCCCGATGGTGAGACTATATTATCCAACATTAGCTAATATGAAAAACCTTATTATTTATTTGCGATTGACCACTAAATAAGTGAATATGGTATTATTTCTCAAATGGCTGGATATGTGAGAAAAATGTTTCTGACAAGTTATCTTTCTAATTGTATATACACGGTATGCAACTGAGTTAAATGTGAAACAATTTAGCACCAAATCAAAATGGTGTTCAAAACATGTAAATTATATGTACATTACTTCAAATATATTATGTTGCTGGCATGTTATATACATGATAATATCAATTTCAGAAAACAACCCGTCCTACTAAACTTACAGTGTTGTGTCACATGACTTGAATATATATTATATAAGGAGGCGGTCCTTGATACGACAATGCTAGGTATGCGGAACGCTTAAGATGATAGTATACGTACCGGGGAAATGTTATTTACCGAATATCGTATTCATATTTAAATAGACTGATTTCAGTTTTTGGTATTTGATATATCTTTTTAGTATTATATCAATTTTATGGACATCCAAATAAAGTTAATATTCTTGGTTGCGTTAATTTTGACGGTGGACGATTTGGGACAAATTTTATTTTCAGATCATGAGAGATTTCGAAGTACCACCCGATCTGAAGTGTGGAGATAGACTAGTTACAATTATATATGGAGAATGTCAGTTCCATTTTATTTTATTTCTACTATTTTAAAGGGAAGTCGTTATTAAATTAATGTAAATAAAGCCGTTGTATGTGCTGCAATTCGAAAACATTTTCTCACTCTAAAGGCGATTATAACTGATATTGACTCAATCCTGACTGGCGGTCTAAGGTATTATATGTCTTAACTCATATAGTATGTTCAAGAGTTGTAGGCTTTAACTCCATGTCCACCGCCGTATGCATGCCATCTTCGGGATGGTTAAAATTGTGTACTATTGATTTTATTAATATTGAGTTTTGCTCAACCCGGGGGCTAGAGGGCGTGAGCGGTAGCTAGCATATTTCACTACCGCTCATGAACAGTCTCAATCAAACCGAGACTGCAATATTTCGTATGTGTCGTACTCGGCCGTTTCCAAAGGTCCATTACCATACTCTTTTTTAGCTCACCTGAGCCGAAGGCTCAAAGGTGAGCTATTGGGATCACTCTTCGTCCGTCGTCCGTCGTCCGTCGTCTGTCGTCCGTCGTCCGTCGTCGTTAACTTTTGCTTCAAACGACTTCTTCTCAGAAACTGCCTGGCCAATTTTAACCAAACTTCACATGGATGATCCTTAGATGAATGCTTTTTCGATTTGTTAAAATTAGGTCAGCGCGACATCCAAGATGGCCGCCATTACCATATATAGTTGAAACCTTAAAAAATCTTCTTCCCAAGAACCGCTGGACAGATTTCAACAGTTTTTCTTTTAAAATGATCGCCAATGTCTAGACTATCAACTTTGTTCAAATGAAGTCCCCGGGATCAAAAATAGTTATGCGTCGGAGGTCCAAAGTTTGTATAATTTTATTGAGATTTTGCATGTTTTTCATATAGACAAAAAATTCTTCTTCTCTGAAACCACAAGGCACAGAGGACTCATGTATTACATGTAGCATCAGCTTATGGTCCTCTACTAAGTTTGTTCAAATGGTGACCCTGGGGTCAAACTTGTAACCGCCCTGGGGGTCACAGTTTTACATAGACTTATATAGGATTTTTTTTTTTAAAAATCTTCTTCTCGGAAACTGCAAGAGCCAGAGGTTTGATATTTTGCATTTACTATAAGCTTATGGTCCTTTACCAAGTTTGTTCAAATGGTGACCCTGGGGTCACATTTGGCGCCGCCCCAAGGGTCACATGTTTTACATAGACATGTATAGGGAAAAACTTAAAAAATCTACTTCTCTGAAACTGCAAGAGCCAGAGGTTTAATATTTTGCATTTGCTATAACCTTATGGTCCTCTACCAAGTTTGTTCAAATGGTGACCCAGGGGTCACATTTGACCCCGCCCCCGGGGGTCACAGTTTTACATAGGCTTGTATAGGGAAAAACTGAAAAAAAATCTTCTGCTCTGGAACCACATGGCACGGAGCTCTCATGTATTACATCTAGCATCAGCTTACGGTCCTCTACTTAGTTTGTTCAAATGGTGACCCAGGGGTCTTCTTCTTCTCTGAAACTGCAAGAGCCAGAGGTTTAATATTTTGCTTTTGCTATAAGCTCATGGTCCTCTACCAATTTTGTTCATGGTGACCCTGGGGTCACATTTGGCCCCGCCCCGGGGGTCACAGTTTTACATAGGCTTGTATAGGGAAAAACTGAAAAAAATCTTCTTCTCTGGAACTGCAAGAGTCAGAGGTTTAATATTTTGCATTTGCTATAAGCTTATGGTCCTCTACTAAGTTTGTTCAAATGGTGACCCTGGTGTCAAACTTTGCCGCGCCCCGGGAGTCACAGTTTTATATAAACTTATATATATAGGAAAAAAACAATCTTCTCTGAAACTGCAAGAGCCAGAGGTTTAATATTTTGCATTTACTATTAGATTATGGTCCTCTACCAAGTTTGTTCAAATGATGACCCTGGGGTAAAATTTTACCCCACTCCGTGGGTCACAGTTTTACATAGACTTATAGAGGAAACACATTAAAGTCTTCTTCTCTGGAACTACAAGAGCCAGAGGTTTAATATTTTGCATTTACTATTCTCTTATGGTCCTTTACCAGGTTTGTTCAAATGGTGACCCTGGGTTCACATTTGTCCCTGCCCCAGTGGTCACGTTTTACATAGACTTGTATAGGAAAAAACTTAAAAAATCTTCTTCTCTAAAACCACAAAGCACACAGCTCTTATATATTACATGTAGCCCTGGGGTCACATTTGGCTCTGCCCAAGGTGTTACTCTTTAGCACCTTCATTTTATATTTGATCTTTACCAAACTTTGTCAGTGTCTTAAACTGTCTATATCAATGTTGTTATACACAACAGAGCCCACATTTCTTGAACAACCTTAACCAAACTTGCACAGATTGTATATGACCATAAGATTTCGAAGAAGTTCGATAATGTGCCAGTACTCAGGTGATCGCTTTAGGGCCATCTTGGCCCTGGCCCTCTTGTATTGGTTCATATTAACTCAGGTGAGCGATATAGGGCCATCATGGCCCTCTTGTTTATATCAGTATCTACAGTGCATTGTTATTAGACATTGTTGCACATATTGCATCATCCGTGGGATAAGAGATAGCTGGTTTGCATTTTAAAAACAAACAAACGGGTTTAACTTCTCTATAAGATTATGTTAATAATAATACCCACTGTGACAGTAATATCGATTTATAAATTCTCTATTTTGTCATTATTATTGTATTAATTATTTTAAAGTAGGTTATACTTAAGGGTTTTGCAAATGAGAATTCGAAGGTTCAACGACAGGTATATTTGGATAATAGCCAATCATAATATATGCTATTTTAAAGAATTATGAATTACTTAATAGTTATCCCGTTTAAACTGCACAATAAACAAAAGTAAAAATAACTCGAAAGATCCAGGATATGTTTACATAAATATGCATTATATTAACAAACATGTCAAGGTATTAATAACATTGCAAACTAATCAAACATTCGATAATGATTTTGATTAGTATACAAACGTACACAAATTACTGCGTTTATTAGTATAGGTTGAGTCATCTAAACAGTATTATTAAAAATAGTAGTAAGTGTATTTTTGTTGAAATACAAATTAAATGGGAACCATTTGAAAGTTGAGTAGCAGTGAGTAAATAAAGTGTCTTGTAAAGTATAATATAATCTTGCTTTCCGTTAAAACTATGTATTTACCTTTGAGTTTTATTTACTACCCATATTATAATATCTTTCAACTGATTGACATATCAGTGGATATACTGCTGAAGCAAACACTATTTATATCGAGCATACCTTAATATGTACTAGCATTGCATGTGTATCACGTTGTTTTCGTGATTAAATCTAATTTAATCTGTTTTTCCTTAATATCCATTAACAATTATATTTACGCATGATCCGATGGACATCTAATATACATAACTGCATTTTTGTCTTTTTTAGAAGTAGCTAAGGCCGCAGGCGGACCGATTGGTTTTAAAGGATTCGCGGATAGTTATTGGAAGGCGAACCCAGCTGCAAGCTTTACTTAACCGATCCATTCGGATCCCAGTTTAAGTATGCCTTATATAGAAAAGAGTACAATGTACCCTTCAATTTCATTACCAACGAGAGTCTCCGGAAAGCGTCCGTCAATTGTGTGCTTGGCAGTGTGGCGGCTGTAAAACGTCTCCCCGTGGTTGCAAAACTGATATTTGGAGATCGCTGAGCCGATATTTATTTCCAGATATCTGTGGTGCTTTCTCAAATATTTTTGTTTTCTTACTTTAATTTCAAACAGGTGATTCCACTACTCCAGGCTATAAAGGTTCTGAGTATTGTTTAATCATCCTTAGGATGCTTTGCCTGCTTTTTAATTTAGTCTTTTGATTGTTACTTGTGATAGGCAGGCTTCATAACTCTGCACCCTACTAAATTCATTTTGGTTTATTTCGCCCATTGTTTTCTTGTTGAGGGCAGAAACTGGGACCCTACGCCGCTGGCCATGGAATGGTATGAAAATACCTCATTAAATGTTTCATGTTCACCGTCATATTCATACCATCTGCGGGGTAGCTCAAATTTTAAATTTTAAATATTGAGTTCTGCTCAACCCTGGGCTAGAGGGCGTTAACGGTAGCAAGCACTTTTCAATACTGTTCATGATCAGTCTCAATCAAACAGAGACAGCTTTTTTTTTAATTCATCGTGTTCGGCGATTTCCAAAATCCGCCTTGCATACTCTTTTTTTAACGAGATAACTAGACTAAGTGTTCCGGTTTGAACAATTCCTACGGAACGCCCGGCAATCTTACTATATTGTATATCAATAAAAAAAAATAATGCAACATACATTCGGGTTGTGACTGTAAGAAATTAAGCCCGATAGAGGTCTCATAAATAAATAACGGCTTTTCGTAAAGAGGTAAAAGTTTAATACTCACACTCAAATTTACTAAGTAAATTAAATCCCATCTGTTCTGATATGCTATCATTATTGCACAGATCCCGTGTCAAACCACGATATTACTAGACGAGATGTTGTATAATACTAACTGTTTTTTTAATAGTCCAGTTTTGTATTATTTCATTAACTCTGTTTGTGAAGACATTAAAATGGTGTCAATATCTTTCCACAGGACCATCTTGTTGCACCAATTGTGGTGGAACCTTACGGATGTAGTTTAGTAAATCACATATATCTTTAACAAAGCTTTTAGTCTGTAATGGCAGCATCTACGGTTTAATGTTTAAGTATGGGCTTTATTGAATATATCCTACATCATTTAAGCATATCTACAAAATAGTTTCAAACCATATATTTCTCTGTATATGCAAATCCACAGCGCTGCTCTGGTGTCCTCTTGTTTGCAGAGAAGAGACGGGCGTCATGGTGGCTGAAACTTGAAGAAACATACACCATGCATCGAAATTAAAAGCAATGTGTACCCCTTGGCGATCGTTGATACTCCATCTGTGGATTCGGCTTCTTCGTCGTCAGTTGACGCTGCTGCCTCGGCCTTCTTCTTTGAGACGTTTTGGTACAGTAAACCAGTCTCTTTGTCCAGACTACTTAGAAATTACTCAAATCTAGAAGAGTATCGTGTGTATGTGTGATTGTTTGCAAATAAAAATTAAATATAAACACACCATACAACGATTTTACTAGAAGACCCATTAAATATAAATACGTTGCAAACAGGTTGTGTTGATATCAATTATTAACACGAGAACGGACGTATCCCCGCATCTCCAGATTTAGAAAAGTGTGCTACTATCTAAACAAAAAAAAACACTAATAACACGGCCTATAGAAATGAATAAATGTTCCCCGAATCTACCCTGAAAAAAAAAACAAATTAAATATCTAAATCGGTTGCAAATGCTTATAGAAACGATTGAACAATTCCCGAATTCACTCAGACAAAACCAAATTAACTTATAAATAAGTTGCAAAACGGTCTATTAGACGGACGAACGTCTCCCGCTAGTCAACCATTAAACATAAATAAACTGCAACGTTGCAACAGCTGGGAGAAAGTGTCGAAACATATCCCGCATATACCCTTAATATAAACAAGAAGGCCGACTAAAATATATGTCACATAATTATAAAAACGTTTTATTTTAACTCGCTAAAACAAGCCATTACAAAATAAGTACCTTTTCCACCTCTTGAGACATGTTTACTGACAGTGTTTACCTGTCTCAAGTGAATTTTCAAGGTTCCCGTTATTATGTGAACGTACGGCTAGAATTATACTTATAATTATTGAACAATAAATGAAGGAATGGCATTAATTGAAATATAGCCAATCGCAATTCGGGATTTCAAAGTGAAATTGCAAATGTTTCTCGAGCTAGGTTAGGTGCGTGCTTGATTAAATAAACGGAATTAATTCTGAATTTAACAATCGGACTCTAAAGCAGTTTGGGACAAAATGTTATGTGAATATTTCAAACAGGATAGTTTTGATAACTACTTTTAGTGTACTTTTTATTTTCCTATTTCTATAATAAATATGGCAGATGATGCCTTTGTACAAAATCGTACTCAAATATAAAACTGAAACAGTTTTACATGGACAGAATTCATTCCAAAAAGTACTCAATTTTATACTATGTATGAGTCATATCATCATATCAATCGTTGAGACTGTATGAGTCTCATGATTCATATATATTAGAATGTTGTAGTTGTACTAGCTGAAATCAACCTCAGTCATATTGAGAATGATTTTGGTGACTGTGTAATACGATAGAACCAGCGGATCTTTAGTCCTATATTAATGCCTAGTTTTGACACACATCTGACTGAAAAGTGGCTAAACAATTGACCGAGTACCGATTAGAAATACGGATTGTAGAGTTTCCCTCGCAGTTTCTCGGGCTTTCGCTGGTGCTACCGTGATTTGATAAAAGCCGACGTGTTAAACTTACCCAAACATACAGAGAGCAGGCCAGGGTTATGCAAGTTATTTGTATTTAGTAGTCTTAACTTAGGGCACGAGTTTAGATATTTGCAATTCCCGATATTATACTAGAATACAATTACAAAAATATGTTAATACAAAACAAGACATAATGTTTATTTCATAAATAAAAGCTTTTATGTCACACCTCTATAATTCTAAACCGATTTCTTCTTGTCTTTTTAACCATTTGACAATCCTATATTTTCACTATTGCACTACAATCTGGTATCTAAGAGTCCGAAATCTATATTCAATATATGTGGAGTACAATTTTTTTCCCATATGTTGTACTCCGTATTTGTACATATGAGAAGATAACTCTTACAGGTTAAACTCATTGAGTCATCACGATGTATCTCCCTTCTCGGTGTTCGGTCTACAAGTTGAACACTTGATGACGAAAGAAGAAATTGAAACATGTATCTTCCAAAAGATTAATACCACATTCAAAACATTAAAGAAAATGAAAATCAAGTTGGAATTAAAACTGAATATAGCTTGTAAACTACAAATACAACGCTTGGTTGGAATTATAGTGATGTGAAATAAAAGAGGTCCATTTATAGATGTTGAGTACAAATCGTCTCGTCCCATATGGCATTCTGTCTGCTGGGTACTCGTATGGTACTCAAAACTGTAAAATAACCTCATAGTATTAGGAACTTGAGAAATCGTTGTATCAAACATTATTCATCGCTGTTATCATTTAAGCGTAATATCCTTAACTAATATTAGTATAATATCACTCGACTGTAATACTTTGCATATTTATGACATCAAGGAAATGGGAGAAGTTCTATTGAATGAAGTTTCTTACATGCGCGATTATTTATAAACCACGAAGAATACGGATTTACTGCTTTTAATATGGCTGAGAGAACAGCCCTGGAATAATAATTCAATTCATCATAACGTGTTCGACTAATTAATTGACAAATTAATTCTACAAATTCACGAAATGTACACGTTAATTAAAATTGACATTTTTACAATACAATATAAATATTAAATAACTATCTTACCAGACAATGGCACTTACAAACTATGTTGATAAACATGTATTAATTATCTTAGTCTGTATTTACAAAATTGAAATATGTATAAATTATTAAGAATCGAATCGGAACGACTGCTGCCTACTTGGCATCTACTAAAGAGAGCCTAAGTTAATGTGTTAATACAGAGAGGCGGGAAATAATAGTTATATAAGAACACGAGTGCAACCATTCACACAACGCAAGATTGACAACTACAAGTTCCTCACTCCTTATCTACAAATATATATTTATTATTCCACACCTACATATATACTTTCATACACTCTGAACTGAACTACTAGTGTGATATAAGGGGAGTACACTTCATATTATTATATTATCTAAAAGTCAACAAGTATGGGTTTAGAAGTCGATATTATGAATCTTCTAGATGAAAATTAAACACAAACGAGGTCACTCTTTATGAAGTACGAAATCAGCCGCAGCTATGTCACATTCCTTACCAACTGTATTATAGCCCGTGGCAAAAGATTGGGTCGGTGAAAAAGCGTGATCACTGCCATTGACATCATAATACAATGTATGTGTTTTATAAATAAGGCTAATCTCTCTGAATGTCTATAGACAAACTGTCTCACAATGTATTTACAATTAGATGTGTGGGAGGTAAGCTCGAAGTTTGGAGTCAGACTATTAGCATTCGTTCGGTTACGGACATGTTACATATTTGGTACAGTAAGAGTTCAACATTCGAATGTTAGCAGCGAGCTTGTCAATCGACCTCCATTATCGAATTTGAGGTTTAGCATCAGCATGGAGTTCGACATTTGATCTCCTGAAAATACCGGCGTTCGACATTCAAACTCAATACGGAGTTCAGTGACTGAATGTTGAACTCGCTGCTTGCATGTTTAACTTTGTGATGGTTTGAATGTCCAACACAGTTTTGGGCCTCAAACGTCGAACTCAAGGCTGACAAATAATGTTAAACCTCAGTGATGAAACTACTGTTACCAATACCGTAACCGAACGAATGTCGAACAACTAAGGTGACCGACCAACAAATTTAAGTTTTTTTGGTTTATTCATTATTGACTTAAAATTTTGGGTAGGTAGAACATCTTCAATGTCGTTTTTCATTTCATATGCAACGATAATTGGGTCTCATCAGTTCGGTGATGTAAATGATTGACTAATTTAATAACATGTTGTTACTCGATATTAGAGCACGTCGTCGATTTACATATTCAACCTGAAAAAGTTCATATAGTACCGCCTTTTCTCTCATTCATATTTTGTGAGTTTATGTAGCGCAGTTTTTGTATATATATGAACCCAAACGTATAATCCACTCTCTTGGCGGAAATATGCAATAACATATTCATGGTGTTTAAAGTGTACATTGAGATTTCGCGTTGCACAGTACCGAACAGATTTTCAATCCCCTCCTTTGGTCACGGAAAATCCAAGGTGGTTACCCATAATGGCAAACTGTTTTGTGTGCTTAGAGAAATAATTAATCAAAAACTACACGACATCAAAGATTATTTTAATTTTGACATTCGTCTAATTCTTCTCCACTTAGAGGGGCTGTTACTGCCGGAACATCCTTATGGATTATGACGGTTCTTCTTAACATATAAAAAAGTAATGGTAAGACCTCTTCGGCAACAGGAAGCATAGACATAGCCTGACATCGCTACTCAATGATGAGGTAATTTGCAAACATAGGAAAATCCTCGTCATGATAACTTGCATACAATTGATTTCAAACTTGATAGGACAATTACCCATGTGCTGCCTATGCAGAGATTATAAGAACCCACAATCTAGCAACGCGCTGTTTGTTTTATAGTTATCCATTTACAGTTTCTCTCACTATGCTTTCTCCTTTGATTGTGTGACGATCGGACATATTTTGGACACTATTATGACAACTGCATGAACCTTAAAAACTAGGTAACGTTTAATGTATGTCTTCGGTCTTTTCGTCTTTTCGTGCCATTATCCTGTTGCTCTGGCTCATGTTCATAAATGTTCATACATACATGATCATCTCTGAGTTTTACTTATATTAACTTATTAATGCCGTCTTGTTTGAAAGAGGATATCAAATGGCGGAGACGTGCTTATGTAAACTGTTCTGTTTAATTTACATTCCAATATGATATGAGTGAGGTTTGATGCACACTAGAACCTGAATTTAAAACCACTAGAGGCCATTTATGCTACCGGACCGTTTCAATGCGGTCCCCTGTTTTCAAACTTTATAAGTTTTTCGGTGTCGTATACTTTACTTCTGTTTATCCCTTCTAATTGTTGTTTGTTCTGAGTTGAGTTCGTGTTTTTGGTTTGAACGGTTGTGAATCTTGACCTTGCTATACCTACTTTTAATCTTCGAATGTTGTAGCTTTACAAATATAAATGTCTGCAGGCATTATTTTATTTGATAAATGTAACGTGTCCATTTTGAAAAACATTATAATGGTTGGCCATATATATATATAATATATATGAATAGTAAAAGTTGTGTGTACCACCAATTAGTTTAACAAATACATATATGAGCAAGATTGAATAGACTTTAAAATGATTGTAACGTTACACATTTAGTTCTTATGTGTGGATTACTTTTAAGGTGACCAGTAGACGAGGGTTCAAATAAACGGCCAGTGTATGCGAACAAATGACAGACCAACAGAGAGATAAAGTGAAAAATTAAAAGGATGGGCTTATTCTATCATACCTAGAGCACAGGTGGCGTAATTCCATGCACACTAATTACGCCAATGGATACAGAGCGCCAACTACGAGAAATAACGGGAATATTTACATCAAGCGCATCATGTAGCGTACTCGCTCGCCTTATACATGCAATGTTGTTCCATCAGGAAAACGACATCGTGATGTGGAAGTACCTAAGCGAAGTACCCACATGTGATGAATAGTGTTTTCCAGTCAAGGATATCGAATGAATGCAACAAATTAGTTTCAGCTATTTAAAATCGTTGTTAAACTGGAAGGTGACAGAGAACTTTGACTAGTGGGCAAGAGGATATTTTTTTACAGTTGCGATGCATACTGAAAAATTAGCCAGTGTAAATGTCAATACATACTGAAAAGGGGATCCTTCGGAAGAAAACGAACTAACGAAGAAAGTAGCAGACTTCTTCGTGGAATTTGTTTATAGAGGATTTTAGGACGCATGCCCCTATCACCAGTTAAAAAGCGGTTTTTGATACTTTGCTTTAAAAGACACACATATTAAGCTCCGTGATTCAAATATATCACTTAGTGTGATGCAATTAAGACTGAAAATGACTTCAGACATACGATAAAACCTACTCGCTTTATATTGCGTTCCTCCAATTTACAAACATTTGTTTCCATGGTTAATTATATAGAAACGGTCTAACACTAACATTACTTTACCGTTTGGTCAGTTGGTAAATTCTCCAGAATTTGAATTGATTGCCCAGATGAAACAACAGGTGTCATAGTGTTGCAAATGTAATGTACATGTTTTCATGCGCGTGTAAATGTATATATTTTTCATAGTCTTTCCTGTTGGTGGTTTTCAGTTAATTTGGCCTTTAATACAATTATGTTTTAATTTGGTTTTTTGATACATGTATTCCATTTTAATGATATGTAAAGAGGTATATAATAAAAGGGAACCATTACTATAGTAGCTTGTTCTGAAGCGTGTATCACATATCTAGGTAAATAGCCACCAGATCAGGATCACACGAAAAGGACGTCAAAGCCAGATCAGCGATCACACGAGAGGAGCCTCTGGCATTTACCTACGAGAGATGATACAAACTTCCAGAACAAGTTACTATAGTAATAATCCTATTGTTATGACACTATGAGTTCTAAAGCGAAATACATAGATCAATTTGATTAAAAAGTTTATTAAAACATTTATGTTTATAACTACTATCATATTCTGAAAATGCACCACATGTGATCAAATCCCATGTAGGATACATACAAATCCTGTTTCTAGTTTGTTGCCTATGACTATTTTTTTAAGAATGATGTAAACATGTTAGAGTTTTCTTATCTTCAAAGGACATTCATTTGTCGCTAGTAACATATGGAATTTTCTGGATCAGTAAATAAAATGTTTATGGTTATGATGTGAAACATCACATGACTGTCATTCAAAAGTTATTTAAATGTAACTTGTTAATCTTAAAAGCTTCTATGATGTTCTATGACGTTATAGTAAAGTATAAATACAGTATTTTCGGGTTGTTATTTGTTCAGTATTTAGTTCAGTATTATCGATTGATAATTTACTTTAGAGTTCAGTATTAAGTTAAATTGAATTGAATTAGAGTTTATAGTCGCACCAAACAGCTAAAGTCATATGGCAACATGGCACCTGGGTAGAACCACCGTCGTTCCGCAAGCCGGCTGGATAGGCCATAAAGATAAAAGAAACATGTGGAAATATTGGATACCTTTTTTTAAAAAATAATTGTGAGAGGAATTTCTATGTACAGTTACTTTGCTCATCAATACTAAAAGTGACATGGATTATTTGGATTATTTGTGAATAATTAAAACCCTAGGAAAGACATCTCAGCCAAAATTGTATGAAAGGGGACACTTGGCAATTTAGATCACAGGGACACTTGCCAATATTATTTGGACTTTATTCTTAAATCGGACTTTAAATAAATAAATACTGGATCTAATTTATGTGTATTCTGTAAATGAATATTTTCATTGTACTATCTGATTCGAATTTGCTGGTCCTATTTTAAAAATTAGTTGTTGCTGGTTTTTCGCTACCTTTCTTTTTTCATTTTCATGTAATTTCTGTCTTAAATAATTGCAAAAAGACGTCCCTACATTGAGAGTCCGTGTCCATTTGTGGTTGTGTATGACAACTCTGCATTAAGTAGAGAGTTAGCATTAATAACCTACAAGGGTCGACTGGAAAATGTTAATATAAGTATTGGAATTTCTGATGTACACGTTACCATTGATGAAAAAGGCGCATCTATTTGATAGTATGTATTTACGCGTGAGGAAGGCAACCGTCATCAATCCAAAATGAGAAAAACTGATGCTAAAGTCGAAAACATAGTCGAAATGGACTACAGTCAACCAAGCGCAGGCATCGAAACAAACTACAATTACAAGGATATATAGTAGAACAAGGTATATGATATCCAAACATAAAAAGAGTTATATCTACCGCCTTGGAATGCGTCAGTGGCAAAATCAAAATAGCCGCTGGATGTCTAAACCATGTTCAAAGATGCAACAAAACCTCACCATGTTGTCTATCCCAATAAAACGGGACAGTGTAAATGATTAAATCCCCCCCCCCCCCCCACCCCCCAGGCTATATTTTCTAACAAACCAGGCATCATTAATAGGCAATATTGGTATAACTCAAAGATGACCATAATATACGAATTATACATGTAGGTTAGATAGCTGGCGCGGCGTCAAACGCACAACATGTCTCTGATATGGAAGACACTCGTTCCCGATAAAAACACTTATACCTCGGGTTGGGAATTCCCTATCTTCAGCCGGATACCACCATGAAAGATTCTTATAATCTATAACTTCAACATTACCAGAAATGACAGGACAAGCCGGAGTAGCATAAGCAAAAAGTTTGTAGTCACTATTCCCTTATGCGTGTTGTTTTCTATATTAAAGTCAGAAACTATGTTGTAGTTGAAAATAATATTTCTAATAAGCTTTTTATACTTTTTGTAAAATTACGAATTTTTAAAATATTTTGGAACGGATATCAAAAAACGATTATCTCGAAATATACTAGGTGTGCCAATAAACTAATATACCCATATCAAAATGTAGTATTCCTTGTCTAAATCTTGAAATCTGTTTCATTCAAAGGCAATACAACATTACAATCATTTCGGGATGACCCGCAATGACGAATTTTGGATCACTATTATGTGTAGAAAATATGAATATCTTAAGGAATAGCATAACAATTTATTAAAGTTAATTTGACCAAAAAAGGTAGATAATATGAACATTATCCACGTTCTAGTATGTCAAATTTATCCATGTGACCATTGAATTCAAGTTTGTTCGTAAGTTGTTTTAACGTTATGCATGCTGACATCATGATCTGTATAATACCTTACTCGTTCTATCTATCTATTATATACTGATACATACAGGAGATTTGCTGATTAACTGAAGGAAAACAGCGTGACTAGCTGTTTAAAACAAAATCAAGATTTGTAACGTGCTCAAGGTATAGCTCTCCGCAAAACCCAACAAAGGCTTTACATCCCCCTTCGTAGGATGATATACTTTCACAGTACTTAGCCATAGTCAATTACAACGGTAGTGCGTGTGAAAAATCCGGGACGTGACCCTACCGGCCATCGAATACGGGACTTATGGACGGGGGACAAGTATACTTAAGAAATAATAAATAAGTACCTGTGTTTTATCGTGTGAATAAAATACAGTTTAGGAGTTTCGGATGCGTAGTAATTAAATCACGAGTTGCGTTAGCACGGATGTGATTTAAATTACTCGCATCCGAACAGACTAACTGTATTTTACTTCACCGATAAAATACCAGTCCCGTATTTATTATTTCGATTCTAACACAACAATTACCCCATATTTACAGCTATTGTTTGGGGCACTATATATTAATCTCGGAGGTCAAGGTATTCTGCTATGTTAACAGGCTGTTCCATTGGGCGCCCCCGTATGCAACGTCCTGCGTTTCAATGCACTAGTTTTCACAGTGACAAACAATTAAGTCATTGCTTACGTCATATAGCTTGCGCTGTATGACGTCAAACGTTCTCAACCTTGTGTCAAGATGCTTATTAATGTTATATGTACATGTGCATATGATGGGATTTATTTCGGGGGGTGCACGGTTTGGGAGAATGGCAATTTGTTGTAATTAACATTTCATTAAAATTACTGTTCAGTTTGTCTTCGTGACGTATATTTACCGAGTGACGTCATGTAACGTGGCTCTTCCAACGGATGAAAATATACGCGGAGGAATTAATGTAACAGCTGATGTTTCATCGTAGAATAACACACAGCTGTCTCCCTTCTTTGTGTATATGAAAGACTGCAGAGGTCGTGTTAGAATGATCATTAAAGTAACACGTACCACGTATAAATTCCATTTAGGGCGGACAGGACGGAAGTGCGAATCCTCCGTTAAGCCATCGTACATCCTGCCGAAAGACAGTACGCTGCCTTCTTTGATGTAGCTTAACAATCATCACAGCGCCCTGTAGTTACACGTGTATGGTGAACGGCATTAACTATATATATATATTCAGTCGGATGCGCGGTTTTTAAATAGTATATATGTATATGACTATTATACTTCTAAATCAGCAAAAAAGTAGGTAATCAGTCTGACTCGCCTTGCGGGTCGTACAAACATGTTATCCTTGACATGACAAAATAAAACACACGTTTAATCGAATCTAAACAATCAAACTAAACAAAATCAAACTGTATGTACGAAAAGTGTGTCGTTTATTGTGAGATTACAATCACGATATGTGTAAAATTACCTCTAAGTACATTCCTTTATCGGCTAACTTGAAGTAAACTCGATGGGATATATCTAAGGGAATACCCAAAAAATATCTTCAACAGAAATGGTTTTAACTAAATATTGACAAATACTAGATCAATTTAAAATATAATCAATCGTAGATCCTTTGTCTTGACACGGTGTTGTTTTAGCAAAACTATATATAAACACTGTAGCGGAACAAGGAAGAAAATAATATTTGATATAAACACAGTAGCGGAACAAGGAAGACTACTAATATTGATATACTAGCAGGCCAAGGCAAGCCTGTCGAGCACATACCATATTGAATATCAGACGTGGCACGGATCTGTGGATTTATTTCCATCAAATAGGTCACAATGTGGAAAATGTTTGTCACGTCATGTCCGGTTGATGAAAGGAAGACACTGTTGCCGTTACTTTTCACTATATCACATTTAAATCTGAGATTCAGAAGTTGTACTGAAGAACTTGACGCGACCTGCATTCAAAAAATGAAGGGCAAAGGGGAGTTGATTCTGTCACTCAATGTATGATAGATGATAAGAAGACACTGATGCAGTTTGGTCTATATTCAACAATTAGAGGCAGCGATTCAGACTTTGTAACAGAACTTTGACGGTTTATTTCAGAGAAAGTAGGTCACAGCGACCAAATCAATTGGTTGTCCATATCAAGGTCGAGAAAAAGAAACACAACTTGCGCCCATTCTTGGACGTAAGGGACCAGGCAATATTTATTGGAGGGGTTGGGACCTAGGTGTAAAATGGCATGGGACAGGTACTTTTTTCGTCGCGACAAAACCATGGGACGATACTGTTTTATTCGGCAAGCTTCCCATGGGGACGTACACTTTCTTAAAGTCAAATTCTTTCCCCCACATAAAAAACTTTTAAAAACTTAACAATTACAATAATTGAAGCAGTGATTTTAGATCATAAAAGGCCCCCTTACCAAAAGCATAGGCTTCTGGCGATATGTTTGCTGCAAAGCTGCGGCAAGACAAGTTTGCGGCGAAGTTGCGGTTACACTTTTACAAATGCAAATGAAGTATGTAGCAAAGTTGCAGCAAACAAGATAGCAAAATGAGGTTCTGGTGATGTTCACCGCAACTTTGCCGGCAGACCTCATTTGCCATAGTTAAAAGTGTGAGGGCCAAACTTCTCAGCACACTTCATTTGCTACATTCTAACACTTTTAGCTGTAATCTTCTGGCGATGTTTGCTGCTACTTTGCCGCAGACCTCACTGATAAACGTTTTTGCAACAAACTTAATTTGCATAAAAAAAATCTCTGCCAATGTTCTGGTGATGTTTTTCAAAAATAAATAAAGGACTGATATTATGAAATAGAACAAAGGTGAACCGTTTGTAAAAAAATAAAATATTTAGCTTGAAAACATTTTTTTTTTTCACATATTTAACATGGACTGCACCATAATTTAAATAAATTGACAAGATTTATAATAAATCGATACTATTTAAATAAATGCTCTCAGATTTACAGTATATCCTTACGATTTTAGATTATATCCTCACGATTTAAAACTAAATGGTTTTGATTTAAATAATTGTTTGTGAATTCTAAATAACATGGACCTTTGTTTAGTATAATGTGCCACAATTTAATTAAATTCACTATATTTTAAATAAATCGACACAATTAAATAACTAACACTATTTAAATTCATATGAGATGTCGAGCACTGTCATTTCTGCATTACTCCACAATTTTCATGAGGAGATATCGAGTACTGTTGAGCGCCGTCACTTCTGCATTACTCTAATTTTCATGGAGTTGTGGAGCTGTTGTCATTTCTGCAGTACTCACACTTTTCGTGGAGATGTCGACTGCTGTCATTTTTTGCATTACTCTCATTTTTATGGAGATGTCGAGCCGCTGATCATTTCTTGCATTACTCTCATTTTCATGAAGATTGTCGATCACTGTAATTTCTACATTACTCCAATTTTCATTTGAGGATATCGGCGCTGTCACTTCTGCATTACTTTCATTTTCATGGAGATATCAAAGCACTGTCATTTCCTGCATTACTCTCATTTTCATGGAGATATCGAGCGCAGTTGGAGTACTGTCATTACTCTAATTTTCATGGAGTTGTCAAGTGTTGTCATTTCTGAATTACTCACATTTTTATGAAGATGTCGAACGCATGTCATTTTTTGCATTACTTCCATTTTTCAAAGAGATGTCGAGCAATCTCATTTCCTGCATTACCTCCAATTTTATAAAGATGTCGTAATGCTGTCATTTTTTGCACTACTCTAATTTTTCATGGAGTTTGTCGAGTGTTATCATTTCTGCATTACTCACAATTTCATAGGAGATGTCGAGTGCTGGTCATTTCTGCATTACTTCCATTTTAATGAAAATGTCGAACGGAGACTGTCTTTTTGCATTACTCACCATTTCATCGAGATGTTCGAGCGCTGTCATTTCTGCATTACTCTCATTTTCATGGAAAAGTTGAGCACTGTCATTTCTGCATTACTCCAATTTTATGAGGATGTCGAATGCTGTAAATGTTTGTACTTACTCTAATTTTCATGAAGTTATCGAGTGTTGTCCATTCGTCTGCATTACTCACATTTTCATAGGAGATGTCGAGTGCACAGTCGTTTCTGCCGCCTTACATCACATTTTTATTGAGATGTCGAGCGTTTTCATTTCTGCATTACTCTTATTTTCATGGAAATGTCGAGCACTGTCATATCTGCATTACTTCACATTTTCTATGGAGATGTTCGAAATACATTAAACTATTAATGAAATAGCACTGCTGACCCGCTATATTATGAAGAACTGTCCCTAGCGAGCTAGGAATACTACGAGTAGTTATTCCTGACTTTCCGTCCTCTGCAAATATTCACAGCTGGCATCTGCAAGGCACGATACGAATAAGATGGTAAAGGTAGGTTATGTGCCATGGTAGTTTTTTCCTCGTGGTGCGTTTGTTTATTATCTAGTTGCCATAGTACCTACACGTGACATGTACAAGATAAACTATACATTGACATCTACTCAATCACATTATTTTACATATAAAACAATATCGGTAACGGTACTGCATAAATATATTAATGTCTATGTGTACAGAAATATTGGCCCATTCTCTGTAAAATATTAATACATTCTTTGGCAGTATCACGAATCACTTCTTGATTTGAAACAAGAAATTATTGTTGTTTTTTCAAAGGTCAGTCAATGTGCTGTAACATTTGTGTCTATCACAGAAGCTTTACTGTAAAATTAGTGCATAATTAGAATTGTGAAAAATGGAATGGAGTAGTACGACAAATAACACGTTAAAGCACAAGTATTTACAATATTCCGACCCAACATAATCCACCAACATCGGGAATAAATGACATACAGTTTACATCATAAACTCTAATGGCATAAGAGTCGTTACATAACCATATACATGGACAATCTATAATACAGTATTGTGTGAACCGAAATCAAACGATAATATAGTTTACCGACTGAAAGGGAG
>JAWPHD010013332.1:0-69088 GCA_037043455.1 Cyrtodaria siliqua
TTTATATCTCATAATATCTCGCCAGAAAAAACAAGATTGCCGTATATGGAATAGCTCCGCCCATTTTGTTCAGAGAACTGGACAAAACGTGGCAGGAGCTAAATTTCAATACACGGCAATCTCGAGAGGTTTTTTGTTTTGTTTTTGTTTGTGTGGTGTTTTACGTTATTTTCAACACATACAATGTTATAAATGACGGTCGATTTTTTGTGGTGGAGGCAGACCACCCATACTTTTCATGGGTAGAACCAGTACTGTACACCTCCCGCCATCCGCACCTTGAGAGGTTATCAATGGCTACACAAATTACGGAAAATAGGTAATCATTACAAAAGAATGACTTGATCAGCTCTATATAGTTATCTTTGATAACTTTTATGCATTGCACTGTCATTTTTCCATATTTGTGCCCATAAATTGGTTTATGTAATGGTCTATGAAAGATAAACAACTTATGAAACGATTTTATTGTTTCGAACTCGGACGTCTGCCCAGTGGCGACAGGGTGGGTGGGGTGGGTGGGAGGGGTGGTCTGTTTTTTCTTTATTTTGTATGTATAAGAAGCGTACTGAATCATAGATGAACATTTTATACCCCCGCTTTCACAAAGTGAAGTGGGGGCTATATAGGAATCACGTTGTCTGTAACGTCCCGTCCCGTCAAACACATTTTTGTCCCGTCGCTTAACACATTTTTAATACTTGCATATCTCAAACACTTTTGAATGGATTGTTCCCAAACTTCATATTCTCAAACAACAAATGATGACCTTATGTCCCTCTACATCACCCATCATTGATTGGCCTAATTTATTACAGAATTATGGCCCTTTGTTTGACTTAGAATCTTCCACTTTAATAATATTGTATAATGACCTGTTAATATATTTTTTCTCAAACATGTTCGAATTGATTGTTCCCAAACGTCAATGTACACATAACAACTGATGACCTAATGTCCCTCTACATCACCCATCATTGATTGGCCTAATTTATTACAGAATTATGGCCCTTTGTTTGACTTAGAATCTTCCACTTTAATAATATTGTATAATGACCTGTTAATATATTTTTTCTCAAACATGTTCGAATTGATTGTTCCCAAACGTCAATGTACACATAACAACTGATGACCTTATGTCCCTCTACATCACCCATCATTGATTGGCCTAATTTATTACAGAATTATGGCCCTTTGTTTGACTTAGAATCTTCCACTTTAATAATATTGTATAATGACCTGTTAATATATTTTTTCTCAAACATGTTCGAATTGATTGTTCCCAAACGTCAATGTACACATAACAACTGATGACCTAATGTCCCTCTACATCACCCATCATTGATTGGCCTAATTTATTACAGAATTATGGCCCTTTGTTTGACTTAGAATCTTCCACTTTAATAATATTGTATAATGACCTGTTAATATATTTTTTCTCAAACATGTTCGAATTGATTGTTCCCAAACGTCAATGTACACATAACAACTGATGACCTTATGTCCCTCTACATCACCCATCATTGATTGGCCTAATTTATAACAGAATTATGGCCCTTTGTTTGACTTAGAATCTTCCACTTTAATAATATTGTATAATGACCTGTTAATATATTTTTTCTCAAACATGTTCGAATTGATTGTTCCCAAACGTCAATGTACACATAACAACTGATGACCTTATGTCCCTGTACATCACCCATCATTGATTGTCTAATTTATTATAGAAGTATGGCTCTTGTTTGACTTATAATTTTCCACTCTAATATTGTATAATGACCTGTTAACACATTTTTTCTCAATCTTTTTCGAATTGATTGTCCCCAAACTTCTTGTACCAACTGATTACCTTATGGCCTTCTACATCACCCATTTTTGATGCATACTTTATTATAAAATCACGGCCCTTTATTTGACTTAGAGTTTTTCACTCCATAATGAACTGTGGCTTTCACTTTAACACTTTTCATGAATTGTTATTACACCTAACATACAGTTCACACGTGATGATATGATATGTCTCTGCATTATTGATATTTCGATTCTGCAGTTTTTATTTACAGAATTATGTTTTAAATTAGAAATTTCTTTCTGATTAAGAAATTAACAGATATTTTAGACATTTATTATTCTTGATTTTGCCCATCATCGGCTAGAGCAAAAAAGCGTGGGAATTCATCACCTTCAGTGATAGTTCTAGTTTAAATTTGGGCTATGCTTACACTTTGTGAGCAATATCAATGAAAACAGCTGTATCCTTGACCTGTTTAGTAAACAAACAAAAACTTTCTTACATGTATTGTGACCCCATCTTTTCTGGTGATTTTTTTCAAGTTTCTATATGCAAATTACACTGCTGTATTATCCATACTTGAGTTAAAGTTGCAGCAAATTATTAATATGTGGAATTGTAACATTGGTGTCTATATGGAAAATAATTAGTGGTTTCATACCTTTAGGAAGTGCTTGTTTTGTTTAGTCATATTCAGGAAGTGCTTGTTTTTATTGTTAAATCATACTCAGGAAGTGCTTGTTTTCGTTTGTTAAATATACAGGAAAGTTTGTTTTGAATTTTTAAATCATATTTTATACAATGTACTATAGATCTACATAGTATATCCATGAATGTACAAAGATGTTTTAAACTGCTCAGGGTAGTTTACAGCATTTTTGTTCGTATAATATGACTATATGTATATTAGTATTATGTGCATTTGAATTTAGAAATATTGTTTTATGACCAATTCATTCCATTCGTGAAACCAGTATTCCTAAATAAAAGTTTCATGTTTCAATGTAAAACCATTAAACGCTTACATGAGTACATGTGTATTGGATAGTGGCCAATGACATAAAATATCCGCCAGTGACGATATATCACGTCAACTTGTTATCAGTTTGACATCATTTGAATATTTGTAATACAGTAAGAACTCTTTAGCGGGTGCCCTTTTAGATGTCTGGTATTCGTTGCAGACCATCAAACGCCCGTCTTCCGTAACATGACATATTCAGAGGTCATGTACACGTTCAAACAGACATATTCAGATTCAGATGTCATGTTTACACATGACACATGTTTACACATGACACATGTTTACACATGACATATTCAGATGTCATGTGCAAGTTCATATATGACATATTCAGGTGTCGTGTGCATGTTCAAACATGGCATATTCAGATGTTATGTGAATGTTTATACGTAGCTTGCCATGTTCTGATGTCATGTGCAAGTTCAAACGTGACATTCAGATGTTGGGTGTATGCTCATACATGAGATATTCAGGTGTCGAGTGCATTTTCATACATGACATATTGAAGTGTTGTGTACATGTTCATACATAATATGACTTATTCAGATGTCATTTGCATGTTCAAACATGCCATATTCCGATGTCGTGATCATGTTCAACTATGCCATATTCAGTATTCATGTGCATGTTCATTCAGATGTTGTGCCACTGTTCATAGGTAACATGCCATATTCAGATGTCAAGTGCCCTATTCAGATGTCGTGTGCATGTTAAAACATGCCATATTCCGATGTCAAGTGCATGTTTATTCAGATGTTGTGTCAATGTTCCATATTCAGATGTCGTGTGCATGTTCATACGTAATATACCATATTCCGATGTCAGTTGCATGTTCAAACATGCCATATTCCGATGTCGTGTGCATGTTGATACATAACATGCCATATTCGGATGTCATGTGCATGTTCAAACATGCTATATTCAGAAGTCATGTGCGCGTTCAAACATGCCATATTCAGATGTTGTGTACATGTTCAAACATGTCATATTCAGATGTTGTGTGCATGTTCAAACATTCCATATTAAGATGTTGTGTGCGTGTTCAAACATGCCATATTCAGATGTTGTGTGCATGTTCAGACATAACATTAAATTGTATGAGCATACACCCAACATCTGAATGTCATGTTTGAACATGCACATGACACCAGACATGGCATGCTACGTATAAACATTCACATAACATCTGAATATGCCATGTTTGAACATGCACACGACACCTGAATATGTCATGCACGACATACCACACATGTGTTAATTTGATAACAACTACGTTATGCACGACATGACTCACATGTGTTAACTTGATAACAACTACTAATTATGCACGACATAACACACATGTGTTAAATTGATTACAACTACGTTATGCACAACATAACACACATGAGTTAACATGATTATAACTACAGTATGCACGGCATGACACACATGTTTTAACTTGATTATAACTACTTGTAATGCACGACATAACATACATGTGTAAATTTGATTACAACTACGTTATGAACAACATAACACACATTTGTTAACTTGATTATAACTCCTAGCTATGTACGACATAACACACATGTGTTAATTTGATTACAACTACGTTATGAACAACATAACACACATGTGTTAACTAGATTATAACTACTAGCTATGCACGACATAACACACACGTGTTAACTTGATTACAACTAATAGTTATGCACGACATAATACACATATGTTAACTTGATTACAACTACGTTATGCACGACATAACACACATGTGTTAACTTGATTACTACTGCGTTATGCTTGACATAACACACATGCGTTAACTTGATTACAACTACGTTATACACGACATAACACACACGTAATAACCTGATTACAACTACGTTATGCACGACATAACACACATGTGTTAACTTGAGTACTACTGCGTTATGCACGACATAACACACATGTCATAACTTGATTACTACTGCGTTATGCACGACATAGCACACATGCGTTAACCTGATTACAACTACGTTATGCACGACATAACACACGTGTGTTAACTTGATTATTGATTACGACACAAGTGTTAACTTGATAACAACTACGTTATGTATAACATAACACACATGCTTTAACGTGATTACAACTATATTATATGTAACATAACACACATGCGTTAACTTGATTACAACTACATTATCTGTTACATAACACACATGCGCTAACGTGATTACAACTACGTCATGTATAACATAACACACATGCGTTAACTTGATTACAACTACGTTATGTATAACATAACACTCATGCGTTAATGTTATTACAACTACATTATATGTAACATAACACACATGCGTTAACGTGATTACAACTACGTCATGTATAATATAACACACATGCGTTAACTTGATTACAACTACGTTATGTATAACATAACACTCATGCGTTAACGTGATTACAACCACATTATATGTAACATAACAACCATGCGTTAACTTGATTATAACTACGTTATGTATAACATAACACATGCGTTAATGTGATTACAACTGCATTATCTGTTACCTAACACACATGCGTTAACGTGATTACAACTATGTCATGTATGAAATAACAAACATGCGTTAACTTGATTACAACTACGTTATGTATAATATATCACACATGCGTTAACGTGATTACAACTACGTCATGTATAACATAACACACATGCGTTAACTTGATTACAACTACTTTATGTATAACATAACACACATGCGTTAACGTGATAACAACTACGTTATGTAAAACATAACATACATGCGTTAACGTGATTACAACTACGTCATTTATAACATAACACGCGTGCGTTAACGTATTACAACTACGTCATGTATAACATAACACGCGTGCGTTAACTTGATTACAACTACGTCATGTATAACATAACACACGTGCGTTAAATTGATTACAACTACGTTATGTATAACATAACACACGTGCGTTAACGTGATTACAACAACGTTATGTATAACATAACACACGTGTGTTAACTTGATTACAACTACGTCATGTATAACATAACACACGTGCGTTAACTTGATTATAACTACATCATGTATAACATAACACACATGCGTTAACGTGATTACAACAACGTTATGTATAACATAACACACGTGCGTTACCTTGATTACAACTACGTCATGTATAACATAACACACGTGCGTTAACTTGATTGCAACTACATCATGTATAACATAACACACATGCGTTAACTTGATTACAACTACGTCATGTATAACATGCGTTAACTTGATTACAACTACGTTATGTATAACATAACACACACGCGTTAACTTGATTACAACTACGTTATGTATAACATAACACACATGCGTTAACGTGATTACAACTACGTTATGTATAACATAACACACATGCGTTAACGTGATTACAACTACGTTATGTATAACATATCACTCATGCGTTAACGTGATAACAATTACGTCATGTATAACATAACACACATGCGTTAACTTGATTACAACTACTTTATGTATAACATAACACACATGCGTTAACGTGATTACAACTACGTTATGTATAACATAACACACATGCGTTAACGTGATTACAACTACGTCATGTATAACATAACACACATGCGTTAACGTGATTACAACTACGTTATGTATAACATAACACACATGCGTTAACGTGATTACAACTACGTCATGTATAACATAACACGCGTGCGTTAACGTATTACAACTACGTCATGTATATTATAACACACGTGCGTTAACTTGATTACAACTACATCATGTATAATATGCGTTAACTTGATTACATTTACGTTATGTATAACATATCACTCATGCGTTAGCTTGATTACAACTACTTTATGTATAACATAACACACATGCGTTAACGTGATTACAACTACGTCATGTATAACATAACACTCATGCGTTAACGTGATAACAACTACGTTATGTATAAAATAACACGCACGTGTTAACTTGATTACAACAACATTATGTATAACATAACACACACGAGTTAACTTGAGTACAACTACGTTATGTATAACATAACACTCATGCGTTAACGTGATTACAACTACGTTATGTATAACAAAACACACATGCGTTAACGTGATTACAACTACATTATATGTAACATAAAACTCATGCGTTAACGTGATTACAACTACATTATATGTAACATAACACACATGCGTTAACGTGATTACAACTACTTTATGTATAACATAAAACACATGCGTTAACGTGATTACAACTACGTTATGTATAACATAACACTCATGCGTTAACGTGATTATAACTACGTTATGTATAACATAACATGCACGTGTTAACGTGATTACAACTACGTTATGTATAACATAACACACATGCGTTAACTTGATTACAACTGCGTTATGTATAACATAACACACGTGCGTTACCGTGATTACAACAACGTTATGTATAACATAACACACGTGCGTTAACTTGATTACATCTACGTCATGTATAACATAACACACGTGCGTTAACTTGATTACAACTACGTCATGTATAACATAACACACGTGCGTTAACGTGATTACAACAACGTCATGTATAACATAACACGCGTGCGTTAACTTGATTACAACAACGTCATGTATAACATAACACGCATGCGTTAACTTGATTACAACTACATCATGTATAACATAACACACATGCGTTAATTTGATTACAACAACGTCATGTATAACATAACACTCATGCGTTAACTTGATTACAACTACATCATGTATAACATAACACACATGCGTTAACTTGATTACAACTATGTCATGTATAACATGCGTTAACTTGATTACAACTACGTCATGTATAAAATAACATACAATTGTTAACTTGATTACAACTACGTTATGTATAACATAACACTCATGCGTTAACTTGATTACAACTACGTTATGTATAACATATCACACATGCGTTAACTTGATTACAACTACATCATGTATAACATAACACACATGCGTTAACGTGATTACAACTACGTCATGTATAACATAACACACATGCGTTAACTTGATTACAACTACGTCATGTGTAACATAACACACATGCGCTAACGTGATTACAACTACATTATGTATAACATAACACACATGCGTTAACTTGATTACAACTACGTCATGTATAACATAACACACATGCGCTAACGTGATTACAACTACGTTATGTATAACATAACACACATGCGCTAACGTGATTACAACTACGTTATGTATAACATAACACACATGCGCTAACGTGATTACAACTACGTTATGTATAACATATCACTCATGCGTTAACTTGATTACAACTACGTTATGTATAACATAACACACATGCGTTAACGTGATTACAACTACGTTATGTATAACAAAACACTCATGCGTTAACTTGATTACAACTATTTATGTATAACATAACACACATGCGTTAACGTGATTACAACTACGTTATGTTTAACATAACACTCATGCGTTAACGTTATTACAACTACGTTATGTATAACATAACACGCACGTGTTAACTTGATTACAACTACGTTATGTATAACATATCACTCATGCGTTAACTTGATTACAACTACGTCATGTATAACATGCGTTAACGTGATTACAACTACGTTATGTATAACATAACACGCACGTGTTAACTTGATTACAACTACGTTATGTATAACATATCACTCATGCGTTAACTTGATTACAACTACGTTATGTATAACATAACACGCATGCGTTAACGTGATTACAACTACGTTATGTATAACATATCACACATGCGTTAACTTTATTACAACTACGTCATGTATAACATAACTCTCATGCGTTAATGTGATTACAACTGCTTTATCTACGTTATCTTGGATATGCATATATGAACCTTCCATATATTAGTGAGTTATCTTATCGTCACAGTAAAGCTATGATTTTAATATTATGTGAAATAAACCAGGATTTTCTTTTACTGAAACTGTAAAAATCATTATTTTTTGTAGTAAAAAAAAAAGAGTGTAGTGCAGCTCGCATGCTTTTAGTTATAGCTGCACACTTACTGCCATGCAACTGGTAGTACTTACTGCCATGCAACTGGTAGTAATATATCACAGCATCGTGCAATACACACTACCAGTACTGATTCTTTAAGTCAGATTTTGAAATTATAAAAACTGGTCTGATTTCTTGACTAATATAGTCGATAATAAATTTGATTGGAGATTATAAAAAGAAACGTTCACTTTATATAACGGACTCTATTACAAAACTGATCCTATTACAAATTGAAAGTGGCTGCCTCCATAGACTTGTAACATTTGACCAATCACGTTAGACAATTCCGTCACGTGTTCAATATGGATGCGACCATCGTTCATTTGGTAAGTGAAATTGGGTTAGCTAACCAAAAACATAATGTTCAAAATGCGCGAACTATTTTATTGACATTGATTTGTTTACAGTAACCATCCAGAGAACGTTGACAACTGTTGACCCATAATCTTTGCACTATGCACCGTGTTTGACTGAATCCATACTGTGGCACCATCGGTCAAGTTGACTACAACCGTGTTTGAGCCCACTGCTACGTCCTTGTGATCGTACGCATCGGACCAAGTCCTTCCAGTTAGGTGACCGTTCACCACAAGTTCCGTTTGCATATGGGTGTGAACTTGATTGGCACTGGTCCAAGAGAATACGTAAGTTCCGGTTACAGGCGCCGTGAAAATGCCGTCTGCTTTGTTGTAACCATTGCCGTTGTTTGTGGTTACCAAGTCGTACGTTATTAGCTGATAATTGCCAATGCCACTCAGGTCATGGGTCAGCTGGGCATAAAATGAAACATTCAATCTGGTCGATTCTCGTTTGTTACCTGGCAAAAATAGAAAGGAAAATGCTGGGGGAAAGGCAAGAAAAATACCAGCTATGACATTCATGTATTGAATTAAACATTTATTGTCGCATAATTCATCTGTAAGACACGAGGCTTTCGTTATATGTCTATAAAAGCCATGCCCTGTCATCTGGACTTATTTTGAAACGAAAATGGGGAAAACCCCATATCGAGTTGAATAATAAAGGTACATAAGCATATTATATAGAGTTTAATAACCAGTGTTTTTGAGATACGGGAAATATCTCCCGAGGTAGAGAAATGGCCCTGATATAAGAACGAGTGCGGAGAACGAGTTCTTATATCGGGCCCATTTTTCTACCGAGGGAGATATTTTCAGTATCTCTAAAACACTGGTTATTAAACTATATATTACATAATTTTAAAATGATATTTTATTAATATTTCTAATGATTCACGCCTTTTTACACCAGTATGCACGAGAACGCCAAGACGACGTTACGTCATACAAACTAAATAAGTGGAACCGGAACTCTTCGTTAATTTCCGTAATCTTTATTCCCTAGTGGCGGAATCTGCCGACGACGTCAGTTAAACAATCGGAACGTCATTTGGCGTTCCCGTCACTGACGGAAAAGGCCGAGCAATATATAGCTTTTCTATTCCCAGTATTTCCTATACAAATCAGAGACAATTATGAAATATTAAGTAACTAACGGCCTAACAATTCAATAAACATGCTTACGTGGGTTTGCTTGTAGATCATCCCGTAAAGCGTTGTATTTCTCCTCCAAATCGTTATATCGCTTCTCATACTTCTGGCTCATTTCCTCGTAGCGTTTGGATAGGTCGGCATGTATGCTGTTCAGACGACCATTGTACGCGTTCCTCAAATCAGCCATCATTTGCGACAACAACTGCTGATGGTGATCGACATCTCGTGTATCGACACCTTGTCCGTCCGACGCACCCGACGTGTCGCCGCTGACAATCAAGAAAAATAAGACAAGTAGCTGCTTCATTCGCTATGTTTCCGTCGCTATAAGTTCATATGGAGTATTATTTTATTTAAGTCAAATATGATAAGAAATTCAGTCATTTAGTCCAGTTCTATATGTGGACACGACATTGAGGTCTATTACGCAGCAGACGACAACAATGATATCTGCCATGTTTATACATTTATATAATGCTGCTTACCAGAACGATCTGACATCAACAGATTAATTTTGATTTAGAGCCGCCCCTAGAGAGGGGAATGATATATAGGATATATAGACGCCCGTAGAGAGGGGAATGGTATATAGGATATAGAGCCGCCCCTAGAGAGGGGAATAATATATAGGATATAGAGCCGCCCCTAGAGAGGGGAATGATATATAGGATATAGAGCCGCCCCTAGAGAGGGGAATGATATATAGGATATATAGTCGCCCCTAGAGAGGGGAATGATATATAGGATATATAGCCGCCCCTAGAAAGGGGAATGATATATAGGATATATAGCCGCCCCTAGAGAGGGGAATGATATATAGGATACAGAGCCGCCCCTAGAGAGGGGAATGATATATAGAATACAGAGCCGGCCCCAGAGAGGGGAATGCTATATAGGATATATAGCCGCCCATAGAGAGGGGAATGATATATAGATAAAGAGCCGCTCCTAGAGAGGGGAATGATATATTGGATTTATAGCCGCCCCCAGAGAGGGGAATGATATATAGAATATAGAGCCGCCCCTAGAGAAGGGAATGCAATTGTAGTATCTCGCTATTCTGTATTCTACTTTAGTTTTCGCGATTTGAGGTTAGATCGATCTTTTTGATCGATATTTGTAATTTATTAACATAATGATTACGCTTTCAGTGTAATTTATCATCTAGACTAGATTCTATAAAGTTACCCTTTTTTTTTGTAACGAGTGTATTCAGCCATGTTGCTTTTAATATGTTTCCGGTCACCATTTTGAATGTTTCGGTCCGATGCATTATGGGTTGTTTTCTATAGCAACGCTATGCGCGCTAAGTTTAAATCGAGTTGTAAATACTTTTGAAACACTCAATTCGCATTTAATTAAGGTCAGATTGTTTATCCAATGTAAGTGTTTTATGTAAAAATCACTCATTTATTAATATTGTTTATTGTTAACTATAGTTTAATAGTAGGAATACGTTGTAATTTCAGTCTTTAGTTAGGCTAGTAGGAAAAGCGCACGTATTTCATTGTGCGGTTTTGTGCGACTTTGACGGTGCGCGGTTTATTATGTATTTCCTTATGCAATACTTGTGCGGCATTCTTCGCACATGCAATTCTTGTGCGGCGCACAGTTTTAGGGACGTTTAGTATATAAGGAAAGGTCAACTGCTCACAAGGACTCCGACCTCCATTGAATTTCCATCATCATTGATTCATTTACTCATTGGTAATTTGTTTATCTAATATCTACTGATAGGGAGCATTTAGTAATTAAAAGGACACTTTGAATATTACTCTTTAATCTAAGTCATTTGATAAGATCTATTAGATTCACTATTCATACTCTGTTGAGTATTATACCTAGTCAAGAATTGTTACATTCGTTATATATTATATTAATTTGTTGATGATATTGATATTTTAGCTATTCCTAAAGAGGGTATTAAAAGAAGAAACGTTCACACGAGTAGTTCAATTATTTATCTTCCTTGTTATTTTAACATGCAATAGTTTTTTTTTATAACGCTTTATTTATTTACAAAATGATATATAGGGTCCTATAGAAACCACAACGTCCGGACGCAATGGCATCGTAGGTCCGCACTCTACTGCAAACAAGGACTTGAAACCACGATGAAAGAGACAAAAAACAACAGAAAGGGTGGTGAAGATAGAGTTACCAACTTGGAACGGTCAGTAGGCAATAAGGCCTACTGGTTAGCTTGAATCGATTTTATATGCGCACAATCCTCGCTATTATCCTGTCTTCAGCGCCCAAATAGACAAGACAGTGTAAACAAAACTACATCCCACCAAAAGGAAATCTCTAACAATAAAGTCCGCATCCAGAGAAACCAACTAAAGATATACATACAAAATAATAAACAGAATCGTACTGAACAACCATAGTAGTTGCAGCTAAAGAGAAAGTATACTATCGGAGTCCATTTTATTTAACACTTTAACGAGGCTACGGCGACAATGTGCCGGTACGCTACCACTTGAACCACCAGCGCGTTACATTTATTGGTGGCAGAGTTGTGAGATCTGTTTAAATCAACAGATCTAGAGATACGAACTTGAACGTTATTTTTGCAACAATATGCCTCGCAGAAGACAGCAGAGCGACAAACAATCAGCAAGCGACGATTATGACGATATGTCGGTGGCCAGTAATGACCACGAGGTTGTATTCTCTACACAGACCATCAACAATCCTTCAGCAACAATGATAAACCGAGATGAAACAACATGAGAAGTCAACCAATCCATCGAGGATACAGAGTCAGCACTGAGAGGTTACCATGATCAGCAACTGACTAATCATAAGGACGACAGTCATCACCAAAGGGATTACATTTTTGATGATGAAGCAGACAATCGCAAAGAATCAGGTCCTCATAGTCTTAGTAGTAGACCTAGTATTTCACTTCAGCATGATAGCGTAGATAGTATGGGTTAACCGGGTGTTAGTCAACAATATGAAATTGTTAATATACTGAGTCATGTAGTTTCAGCTTTACAGAATTTAAAGAGCAGCATGGTACCTAGTACCAATCATAGCCTAAATGCAGACAGCCAGCAGGCAGGTGATCTACAAATCCTACTCCGAGAAGTACACGATCAAAAACAAGAAATGAGTACCACCACTTCGGTGAGTGCTCGAGTAATCATAAACAACACAGGTCACAAGAGGAAACGCGACAAACCGATTATGAGAACAACATCCAATACAGGCCTTTGAGCGAAAGCAACATTGCGGCTGGTTTACCCCGTAATAGGGACAACAATAACATTAACTCCACATCAATGACTCATGACAAGAATATGCCTACAGCCCTGTCGAGATGACCGAATCTTATCCTCGATCAACAGGAAATAGAAACTCCATGTACACCTACAATAACCGGTATCCAGAAGCAGGACCCCATCATCAACAGCACCCTCAATTTGTTGGAAATTATCAACAACAGAGAAATAATTTTTTTGACAGGAGTCAAAATTCAACCAATAGACAATTTCATGGTCATCGTGTGAAAATGCCAGCATTCAATGGAAAGGATATTTGGAAAGTGCGGATCAACAGATTTGAGGTAATCGCAGCTAGACAACACTGGGATGAGGAAACCATGTTAGACCAGCTTTTACCACAGATCCAAGGTGAAGCAGGAAAGTTTGTTATCACTCAACTTCCAAAACCAGTATTGTCCAGATATCCAACACTAGTTGAGGAGCTAAACAGTCGTTACAGAAAGGAAGAAACATCAAAGACTTTTGCAGCAAAATTCTCCCGAAGAGTCCAGAAGATTGGTGAAAAGGCTGAAGAATTTGCGGCTGATTTTAAACGATAATTATACGATAGGACACACCAGGAGAGAGACCATGGCACAATACAGGAAGATCTAGTGAGAAAGTTTCTGGATGGTCTTTGAAACGACGAAGCAAGGTTCGAGGTTGAGTATCGCAAAGAAATTGACAATATAGTTGATGCAATCTACCATGTAGTGAACTTTATTCAGACAAGGAGGCGCCGTTCTCCAGACTTTTACGCAGAGAAGAAAGCGAAGAAGTATGCGCGAAGGACAAAGATGGACGAGCATTCTAGTAGTGAAGAAGACAGCATAGACGATAGTGAGACAGAGGAGCTTGACTATGCATGTAGAGTACCAGTAAAGGACATAGTATGTCAAAAATCAAAACTACCTGACAAAGAGACGCCCATTAAGCAGAAAGAAACGGAGACCCCAACATGTGCAGAAACTGAGAGTAACAAGTTACTCAAACAAGATAGAAGAGCTAACACAGGCTAATCAACAGAATAAACAAAATACAATTTCATCAAGTATCCAAGGGAGATAATAGCAGAATTACTTGTTACAACTGTCAAGAGAAAGGACACTATGCCAGAGAGTGTCCAAACAAAAGGGAACAGGCATCTGGTTACAGACACACTCAACAGAATAAAAGAGGGTACCATGAGCCCATTAATTCGCATGTATACAACACTAATACAAGCCATTTAAACTAGAACGGGCTTACCCTCAAGGCCAGAGGGAGGCCCATTCTATCAAACAAGGCCAAAGTGAATTTATTTGAAAGTTTGTAATCTGTAAAAAGGAGCAAGACATTAGCTGATGGAGTGTATGACCAGGGTTTTATTCAAGATCACCGGGTACTATTTACAGAGGATAGTGGCGCATCAAAAACAGTCCTGTCAAAGAAAGTGTACGACAAACTCAAGAAGATAAGCGTCCAACATTACCCAGGTTAGCTAGGTTAGTAGGCGCTGGGGGAGCATCACTCAACGAATATGGTAAAGCTGTTTTTGAAATAAAAATGGAAACATTAAGCATCAGTCAAGAAATCATAGTCGCCGATATAGATGATGAAGGTCTACTGGGCGTAGACATCTTACAAAACGGAAACATAGGACCAGGAGATATTCTGTTGAGTAAAGGGGTACTTTTACTTGATGAGCACGAAATACCTCTAATTCAAGTTGGTCTTCAGGGAAAACTTAGAAAAGTCACAGCGGCTGATCACTTTGTGATTCCCCCACCAGAGTGAAGCGGTGATAGACGTAAGGTTAGGGTGTTAAATCCTTTTCCAACCTCAGTTTCAATTAAACAAGACAGCGTAGTCGGTCAAGCGGAACTAATTGAGGCAATTCAGGCAGTAATCGCCAATCGAGAACATGCAACAGATCAAACAAATAAATACACAATACGTAGAGTTAAGTTTGAAAACTTGAGTGTTACATCAAAGCACCTGTTAATAACCCCAGAGAAGGAAATTGAAGCGATCCCCACTCATCTCACTGAACTTTATGAGAAGGCCGTAAAGGGTCGAACATTTGAAGAAAAACAGAAAGCGGCGAATATGCTTACTAGATTCAAGGACAGTTTTTCAAAACATGACTGGGACATAGGCCTCACCAGTTTAGCTGAACATTCCATAGAGACAGGTGACGCTCTACCAATCAAACAAGCACCAAAAAGAGTTCCATTAGCTTTCGCTGATGAAGAGAAAAAGGCGATTGAGGACCTTCTCGCAAAAGGAGTGATAAGAAAAAGCACATCACCATGGGCTAGCCCTATCGTCCTTGTCAAAAAGAAGTCAGGCGCAGTCAGACCTTGCGTTGATTATAGGCGTGTAGACGCGTTGGTGAAACCAGGCGGTTACACAATGCCGCGAGTTCAAGATTGCTTAGACGCTGTAGCAGGTGCAACCTTATTTAGCACATTTATTCTTACTAGTGGATATTTTCAGATTCCTCTCAAAAATGAGATATAGGGTCCTATATAAACCACAGCGTACGAGCGCAATGGCATCGTAGGTCCACACTATACTGCAAACAAGGACTTCACACTATAATGAAAGAGACAAAAAACAACAGAAAGGGTGGTGAAGACAGGGTTACCGACTTGGAACGGTCAGTAGGCAATAAGGCCTACTGGTTAGCTTGAATCGATTTTATATGCGCACAATCCTCGCTTTTATCCTGTCTTCAGCGCCAAAATAGACAAGATAGTGTAAACAAAACTACATGGAACCATGGAACAAAAAACAACAGAAAGGGTGGCAAGGCTGACGACATTAAAAAGAATGCTTTCGTCTGTAAATTCGGACACTTTGAGATGGTTAGAATGCCTTTCGGACTAAACAATGCAACATGCACTTTTCACGAACTATGGAACTTGCATTACAAGGTCTTCAATGGGAAACTTCTTTGATATACACATGGAGAGAGTGAGACAACTATTATAGAGAATAGAGAAAGCATGGCTACAGTTGCGTCCAGACAAGTGTGAACTATTTCAAGAAGACGTCGTTTTTCTTGTATCTGGTAATGGTGTAAAACCCAAACCACTAAACATCCCTAAGATAATAGAGTGGCCAACACCAACTACCGCAAAGCAGGTAAAGCAGTTCGTCGCCATGGGATCTTATTACAGAAAGTTTGTAAAGAATTTTGCAAAGATAATAAGACCTATGGTTGATCTTACCAAGAAGGGTAAAGACTTCAAGTGTGATGCAGCTTGCAAGAACGCATTTGATATAATGAGATGGTCGTCGCAGAATTCCACTTCGTTCAACGCAGAATATATGGGAACTTATACTGGTGACGGCGGACATGACACGAAGCTAAGACGAGGAATAATCAAGGGACGGTGTATGCAGTAGACAGTAGTATGAAGATGTGTAAATAATTACACGGGATAGTGTAACCGACAGAGAGTGGGTCATTACGACAGTTATGCTAAAAGAGTCCTAGATAAAGATGATCGAGTGATTTTAGAGAGGTATATAAAGAGCACCGACAGACAAAGGTGAAGATTTTCTGTGTGAAAGAGAAAAGGGTCTAGAAGAGTTGTAGCTAACTACACCACCGGGTAACTTGAAGTTTTAGTTCGCCAGCAGAACGGTCACAAAAGTAAGATGGTAGAGACTTATACCATGATCAAGCGGCAGTAATACCAATGAGAATGACAACACAACCACAGATGTGTTTTATGATATTATTTTTGCAATAACATACATATATTATTATGGTTATTAAACTGGATTCAACCGAGTAAGACAGCAGTTGAGGTTTATCATGTCATTAAAGAGGTCTAAACTTCTGTTTACCAATAGTCTTAGCACTACAACGATTTTGTTTGTTTTTCTTCTTCAGAACAAGATGTCAACCGTGAGCGATCGAGGACGTCGGGCATACCAGTGTCTTAAATGTCTACATCGGTATGACAAAGTCTACATAGAGGCGAGGTATAGAGTGATAGATCACATCATGAAGGACCATATCAGCCAGGATGAGACGCCCTTTCATTGTGGAGTGTGCCTATTCCGATGCATGAAGTGGGAGGAGTTGCTGGCGCACACCACAACGTTCAGGAGGCACCGGATCATGCATTGTGAGAACGGTGTAGTGGACACTCCATAAATGCTTGTCGCCAGCAAGAAACCTTACATAATCTCAGACGTCGATATGGTAGCTTTGTCGGCGGAAGCTGCAAACCGCCACTCGAAATCTTTGGCTGAGAGGAAGGGACACACCACACCAACACCCGATATGCTGACACAGGCCATGAACACAGCATTCCCGTTGAGTTTCCCAGATGAGTCAGCAGGATGGGACGCTCAACAAAGTGTACTTGCCCCATTGCCAACTTTGATTGACCTTTTCCCTCAACTAGATGGAGATGAGCGACACCTGAGACATACGCTACCAACTCCACTGGGATAATCACACTTAACATTTGCTTTGCCAACACCACCATCAATGCCACATCAATCAGAATCACTCACCTGACACTTATTTACATCAGCTTCACTGACAACGCCATAATTTGTGCATAGATCACCAGCATTCGTACAGAGATCACCTTCATTCATGCATAAATCACCAGAATTACCACAGAGGACACCAGTATTATTACAGAGACCACCATCAACACCATTGACCGCACTACCACTACAGTGTTAAAATCAAGCCATCACACATACATCTGTAATCGCCTCACAGTTCTCACCACTTTCATCGGCAACAACGACATCTACCTGACCACCTGTAGACTCTGCCATGACAACGACATCTACCCGACCACCTGTAGACTCTGCCATGAGAACGACATCTACCCGACCACCTGTAGACTCTGCCTAGAGAACGACATCTCCTGCTCCAGAGAGCATATTGTCTTCATTACTGGGCACACCAAGCCGTGATATGAGACCTTTTTTAGCCCAACAAAAATCATGAAGCGTGCCAGAAGTGTCTCGGAATCATCCAGTTCCTCATCATCTACGACCACCTCGGATGCTTCCGACGTAAGGAACACGACCTTAGTGGAGAAACATGAGACCCTGAAGCTAAACTTGCCAACCATTTACAAACTGTTGGAAGGCAACACCAGGGCAGTAAGAAGGCTTCACAGTTTTAGGGATGTTTAGTATATAAGGAAAGGTCAACTGCTCACTAGGACTCCGACCTCCATTGAATTTCCATCATCATTGATTCATTTACTCATTGGTAATTTGTTTATCTTATTATTAGACACGTAGTCTGTTTTAAAGAGAGCGTATTTTATTTATCATAGTTTGAAGTAATTAAAGGGACACTTTGAATATTACTCCTTAACCTAAGTCATTTGATAAGATCTACTAGATTCACTATTCATAATCTGTTGAGTATTATACCTAGTCAAGAATTGTTACATTCGTTATATATTATATTAACTTGTTGATGATATTGATATTTTAGCCATTCCTAAAGAGAGTATTAAAAGAAGGAAACGTTCACACGAGTAGTTCAATTATTTATCTTCCTTGTTATTTTAATATGAAATAGTTTTTTTTATAACGTTTTATTTATTTACAAGACACTTTAACGAGGCTACGGCGACAATGTGCTGTTACGCTACCACTTGAACCACCAGCGCGTTACAATATACAGGATATATTGCCGCTCCTAGAGAGGGGAATGATATATATGATATATAGCCGCCCCTAGAGAGGGGAATGATATAGATGATATATAGCCGCCCCTAGAGAGGGGAATGATATATATGATATATAGCCGCTCCTAGAGAGGGGAATGATATATTATACAATTATGGACTTTTCAGCTGTTATACATGATGTGATATGCACCAAAAAAATCATTATTAACCGAGGCGATAGCCGAGGTCATTAATGATTTTTTGGTACATATCAACATCATGTATAACAGCTGAAAAGTCCATAACTGTTTTATTATATAACCCTCAATTTACAATTATATAAAACAGGTCAATATCAAAAAAACAATTATATAAAACAGGTCAATATCAAAAAAACAGGTCAATATCAAAAAAACAGGTCAATATCGCTAGATATTTTTTCTAAAAAATTACTTTTTAGCCAAAGAAAACGCGTCTATTTATAGGTTATATAATAAAGGATATTATAGAGAATCCGGGAACATTTCCTACTCTTACTTGCGAATACATTTGTATGGTTCTTTAACGTGCTCGGATGATAAACGGGATTGCCCGGTTTACTTCCCCATCCGACAAACGGATATAAGGAAAAGCGTATTGCCCAAGAACACATGAACGGAACTCAGTGGCGCCGGTAAGGCTTTGACCCGAGTTCTTCGGTTACAAGCCCATCGTGATATCCCCTGGTTCACGCTAGATCTGAAAGACTTATGGGTGTCATTCTGAATATATTATCCGGAATTATTCGCGAAGGTTTTATTTTCGCTAATATTCGAGAATCCACTTTCTCGCGAACTTAAGACCGAAACTCGAAAGAGTATAAAACTCGAGCATTCTAAATTAAGTAGATTTAATTATCACAGTATTAATAAAAAACAAATCAGTCAATTTATTATTGTTTATATGTATATAACAAAAAAATACCAAAAAAAACAACAAAACAACAATAACAACAAAAAAAACTGTTCTGAAAAAGTCGTTTACTCAGTGGTGTATTAATTCATCCGGGCTCTTTACATCTTTGAGAAGATCAAAGTAAATTAATGTTCGGTCACTTGTTATGGGTGCCCTCTGGTGAATATCAGTATAACACGATTTTTTAATTTCCCTGTTTTTTTTATGAAGACTAACATATTACTATGTAGTTTCTGGAAAAAAAATGATGTGTTGGTGATTTAACTTTTTAGCAATATTAATCTTTATTAATACACCCCCAAAGCCCAAAGTGGGGTTTTAAATTCAGAAGCAGCTGAAAATTGGGTATGGCTTTAGAAATCACCCAATATTTTAGAGAAAAAAAAGATGCAATTGAAAAAATGTTATGGGAAGCTAAACAGTTATCAATATAAAAGTAAGAAAATCTTTAAAATGATAAAAATAGTAGAAATCTTTGAAGTTTGTTATTGTAGCACACATTCTAATGAAACAAAAAAAATCACAGAAAATTGCATTTTTGACAAATTTTGGGCAAGACAACCTTATAGAAATAATAAGAAGACATTTGTAATAAACTGGTATATATAATAGAGAATTATAAGTTTATGAAATTAATGTGATAACAAATATATGTCGGTGTTCATCTAAAAGAGTCAACAATTAAAAATGTTAAAGACCCATAATTTTATTACAGAAAAAGATAGATAGATGTGCTTTGGTTTTATTGTTGTATATCAACAGTCATTTAAATGACTGGCATACATACACCTGATATACAAACATCACATCTACTTGAATTACAAACAGTGTATCAGTATATAATATACACAATATGAACAAAATACCTTAAAAGAGATGTTGATTTACCCCACCCACTTCATTTTGTATGGTATATTTTATCCGACTGTTAAATTTGCTTGTGTATACTGAAAATAGCATCTGCCATGTTAGAATTAAAATTAACGTTAACACAATGTTATATCAAATCCAAATAATCTATCTCTAAATGTGATATATCACACAATATACAATAGTTTGTCAATCAGAAGCATGTCGTGTTTTCAGCCCTCATGATATAATTCCTGCCCATATTATCTCAATACCGTGGTAAAGTGTGCGATATACCATTATTATGAATAAATCAAACCCTAACCCTAACCCTGGTCTATCGCACAATATACCAATGTGAATTATATCTCGAGGCTAAAGCCCTCGGGCACATATAGGGTCTCAGGGATGATACAGTGGCTGGTATGAAAACTGACATATAATAATCTATAATTATCGAACCTACATCAATGTGTGGGGTTCATGATTGTGAACATGTATACTAAGTATCAAGGATGTATGACTAATGATTTTGGAACATATTTCCACTTTAATTACTAGTAATTTCTTATCTCAGATTTAACCGAATCCGTCAGTTTCATTATAATTTATATTAATTTATGAAACTTTAAAATACATTATTTGACAACATTAATAAGACATACAAGGTATTATGTTTGATAATAACTATCAAAACAGCCGTTGGAATATTCCGCAGCAAAAACAAACTTATATCGTCTGGCGTCACATGTTGTCACCAACGAGCTGATTTTACACGTTACATATTATTCAGAGGAAGAACACTGCCTTGATACAAAATTCACTAGACATCAAGGTACACGAATTTAATCACAAATGTATTTCTCTTCATCTTAATTGTATTACTAGTAAGATAATGTACACGTTAGACGTGATTTAGTTGCTGATTACATTATTTAAGTCCACACATTCAAAATGCAATGCTATTTTATTCAAATAGTTTATGTGTATACAAACTTCATACTTGCAAAGCCGATACAATTTAATTGGCATAAAGACCATCAGGTTATTTTGCCGTGAAGCCTTCACGTTAAACCTGCTTCCGCTTCCGTGGGAGGAGCGTCTCAAATCATTATTATTCGTGAAGTCATTGTCCGGGATCCCCTTTTCCATTTACCCATATTAAACCGTCTGCGCTTAAACTCGATGGAGACCACCAGTTGAAGACAGTTGTTGGTGGATCAGTGCTCTTGCACAGGCAATGTAACATTATCTGGCATAGCAGATTCCTTTCTGAAAGTAACGCATGTGTCAGGGACATACCCATCCGTACATGGTCCAGTTATTTCCAGGCGATGTCCGGTTATTTTTCGGCGATATGTCCAGTTATTTTTCCTTTCTGAAATAAGCTATTTTTTGTTTGCTATACAGCCAGAAATCACCAAAAATGAGAAATAATAATATATTATTCCAAAAATCTATTATCATATCCTTTCTTGACAAGTCCGTTTATTTACCTTAAACATTCTTTGATAAACGCTATGTGTACTATAGTTTTTAAGCTGTTCTTCAATAGATAACTACAAGTTCCTCCAATTTGAGAGAAAACAAAAAGGTAGAACTATAAACCGGTGGGGGACCTTTCACCTGAATCCATGCTTTATATCTATACAATACTCATAATTATGAAACAAAACATGACCATTTAATTTGAGACGCTCCCTGTAAACTGATTGATTACACTTCGCCTTTAATTGTACACGCATGGGCATGGTAGCTTCGGTCCGGAAATTCCCGGTCCATTTTTTTCCGGTTACACCGGGTTTGCAATGCGTTCATTAAACAAAGCATGCATCCCATTAAGTATGACCCATGTCGAGAGTATGGTCTATGTGCATGCCGACCTTAAAAAGAAACCGCCAGGTTAGCAAGTACTGTACTATTACATTTACATCTTGGTCGTCTCTGTGTGTGAGAGAAACCTCACTCCGCTTAGACGCAATTACGAAGTTAGTGCCATGGTATTTTGTGATTTTTAACCTCAATTACGCCAGTTGATAAACAATTGATATCTTCACTCGTAAACTCCAGTGTAAGTTAAAGAAGGCAAACAGTATGGTAACAAAATCACGTGGTGTTGTCTTACGCAGACTCAATGACCAAGGTCAAAAGACAAAAACAAAATTGTGAAAGTGGATGGAGGTGTAGTCGGTCTTACTGAAAATACACCTCAGCTGTAGAAACCGAAATTCTGTTTGATGTTTTTCAATTAATCTTAGTCATCACAATCATTCTTCAGATGCCAAGCGACCAAAGAACGGGGCTCTGATTATTGCCATCATAAACGAGTTAAAGGTGTAACCCCGACCCTCACACACATATTACGGTTGAATAAATGGATCACCATCTGGTGATTGAAAATTAAAAAATAGTTAAAAGTGTAAAGGATCGTTCATACAACAGGTTAAGGACACGATTAGAAGATATATTCAAAGAAAATAGTGAAGATTTACAGTACACGGAAGACACGTTTTAAAGAAATACCCACTCGACAATGGTTAAATTAGGCCATAAAATCATGACACATTTGTGTCTGATCTGAGATTCTAGGCAAAAACAACAACAAAAAAAAAATATGTGCAATACTCATAATTATGAAACAAAACATGACCATTTAATTTGAGACGCCCCCTGTAAACTGATTGATAACACTCCGCCTTTAATTGAACACGCATGGGCATGGTAGCTTCGGTCCGGAAAATGTCCGTTGCATTTATTTCTAAAACAACACAGACATATGTTAAAAAAACACAAAAAAACAAACACAACAGTTTCCAGTATGTGTGTATGTGTGTGTGTGTGTCCGGGGGGGGGGGGGGGGGGGGGGGGGGAGGGGGGGTGGATATGTTTCTTTTCCTCAATGATCAGTCACCAATGACAGATTCCAAGCAAGGTTAGGAATGGATATGGATGAGGATGTCTCACCGGCCCTTTCTAACATTGGGAAAACTGCAATTTAGATAAAAAATCAGACGTCATGAGTTGCATGTTCAAGAGGTATGACCTACACATGAAGTGTTAAGGCCACTAACTTGGAACAATTACGTGGTTTTGATTAGTGGATAGTTTTTACACATTGTTGAACATTAACTTCAGAAAGATTTTAATAGGTTAGACATCGTCTGGGAACAGTAGATACGTGACAAAACAAAATAGGGAAGGTATCCAACGTCGTGTTCAAACAAGCAAAATACCTCCTTGGAACGGGGATTCATTAGTTCCTTGTAAGATAGAAATATAAAAACTATTTGGTTTCCAGGTTCAGCAATCAGCTATGATAGAATGTAAAATAAAATAAACACAGGTGAAGACGCGCTCTCTATCACCCAACTAGAAAATGATGCAGACTGATTTCGGCCATTTTTCAAAATCTGACGTGGGTCCTTAGCCAAAGGATTAAGTATAGTATTGTCAAGCAATGTATCAGGCTTGTTGCTTTTACCAATATATGTCACTAACAATTTGTTCGCCATTGCATTCAGTAGGAGTATTTGTCAGGTTCAGCATCATCCCAATATTGTGTCATTAATTATAAGTGTAAGCAAATATGTTCCATGAACATACGAGTACAGTCATGGAATCAGTTTAATTATATTAAAAGACTCCAACATGAATGTATATATATTAACTTATTCTTATACTTTATGTCAAAATTTCTCTCATTGTCTATTGTAGTAGTACTTCTGTGTTACTGCGTATATTTGTCCGTAATTACTGATTGTCATGTATATATTATTATTGAATTGTTTGAATGCTTATATGTAAACTTATATTGTATGCTCTCCGACTGGGAGGAATATAAAGAATCAAATCAAAAATTCATATTTGCATATTTAATTAGAAAATATTCTGCTGAAAAGTGCACTAGGTGACTGCCGATAATGTTTTGTATATCTGCCCATGTTCGCGAGTGTTGTCAGCAGGTCTTAACGATATTTCTCCTGTCCAAACATGTGTAATGATCATATGATGCACTTGATGACTTATACAGTTTAGCTGTTATAAATTGTACCGACTGACCTAGCTATTGTAATCTTATACATTTTAATACTCTCATACACTATTTTAGAATATTATTTTATAAACTTAATAAACGTTTCTGTGTAATGATTTTTAATGATACACATGCGAGGCAGACGTTCAACCAATAAACTTACCGCCGCGGTTCATAAGAGAAGCCCCGTGTGGTTCTCGGGGGCCCCGTTTGGTCACGGGGCAAAGAATAGGGCCACTGCAGATCCCTTTGGAGGGATAGGCAGAGGGGTAGAATCACCCCAAATTCATGTTCATTTTATAATTTTTTGTTCATGTTCATTAAAGGTCTTCATCATGATCCCTGCATTGTTTCAGGTGCTATCTCGCTCGAATCAAAAGAGCAGTGGCAGAAAAACAATAACGTGGCTCCAGCGTAAATGGAGTTTCTACGATAGAATTTGCAGCAACTCTGCAGTTCAGGGTGAGAAGGTTCTAGGCCCATTTTCCATATTCTATCTGGAAAATGAGCCTGGCATGTTCATGCCTTTTAGGCGCCATATAACCTTTTCATGTGTTGGTGCGCCTTAAAACCCCAATTCAATTCATAAGAGAAAGAGATCACGAAATAAATAATAGGCTTTCCTCACAATGAAGATACACAGAGAGTAGTTATGCATATCAAAGAGAATACAAGTATCAGCGCTGCCCAGTGGATAGTGTGTTAAATTTGAAATCCGAATGAAGCTGGTTAAAACCTTCCAGGCGCCACTGAGCTGGTTGTATGTTTTTGGGTTAGATTCTTCCCCATAGACTCGTCTGTCGTATGGGTACGTAAACCGGGAGGTCCCGTGTATCGGAATCTATCATGAGAGCTCGTTATAGGGAAAGGGTTATTTTTTGTTATGCGAACTATTGTTTTATCTGTTATTGTGAAATACTATTAACTACTATTATCTTGTATTCGTTAATGTTATCGTGTTACGAGAATCCCACTTTCCCCTCCCAACCCATTCCCATACACACCCGCCGAACCCTACAAATAGACATCTTCGATATACATGACTGAGCTCCTCTCTGTGGACATCGACCCGCGTACGTCGGGGAGAAGGCACCGCAGCACTGCTGGACTTGTCACCCTGTTAGTGCTGTGGACCAAGGTCGGTGCCGTCTCTCTTGTCTCGCCCGCAGTGGAATAACGCCTGGAACAGCCATGGACGAGATGCAGTTTGATGAGCGTCTGGATGGCAGGGGGAAATGTGTGGTCGGCGACTCATCAACTGAACGAAGTGGGGCAGACTGGCGCTGTACACGGAGCAATGGAGTCAGCAACATGTGTGCCTACGAAAACTTTAAACTTAAGGCTCGCCGGTGACGCAGGTTGAAGAGGCGGGTGTGGTCCCCAACAACAGGACTCCCGGCCCAGTAGGATAGGACACACCAGGGTGCAGCACCGCCCTAGCGAATACTACACAGAGTGGATGCGACACAACACAGTATATCTACAAGAGAAATGAGGCAGGTTCAACTCTACAAACATCTCTACACATAATATCTAGACAAGTCCACCATCGAATGTACCTAGCTGTACTGTCTGATGGCTTATGTTGGAAATACACACGCACGCACGAATGCACGAACGCTCGATTGAACGATAGTTTAAAATGACTTTAATCCATATACATACTTCAACAGCAAATTTAACAGTCGTTGATGATGCTGATGCTACATTTTTTTCCTCAACAGAAATACTCAATGAATTGTTGACATAAATTACCCGGTAACTTGCATTTACGGAGTTGATTGCAATGCATTTGCGCTTTCCACAGAAGCATACACTATTTACAGAAATACAATTTTTAATCGAATTTTTGGTTTACACCTTGTTTTTAAAACATATTCTCAGACAATTGTTTGTAAATCATATTCTTTGTAAAACATATTTTTTCTTATATCAGAAGCACCCGTCAAAACATTACTCTTAACACGCGTACTTATCTCCTCTTGCACATGTACAGTATTGCCGCTCAAATGTTTTGAAACAAATAAGTGTCGTACAGTGAACTATTTACAAAATTTACAGGAACTATGCAACATTCTACGGAATTCCGTTAGGGCCATCGCCTTTCAATGTGTTGATCTGAAACGCGATACTCGATAGAACGATGATGAAAACGCGAAATCACGAAACTACGATAACGAAAACGCGATAACACGATGATGATAACGCGATACTACGATAACGAAAACGCGATAATACGATAGTACGATGATGATAATGCGATATACTATCGTGTTTTCACCATCGTACTGTCGCGTTTTCACCATCGTAATATCGTGATATCGCGTTTTCGTTATCGTAATATCGTGATTTCGCAATTTCATTATCGTACTATCGCGTTATCATCATCATACTACCGCGTTATCATCATCGTACTATCGCGTTATCATCATCGTAATATCGCCTTCCGGTGCGCATGCGCATATAAGAATTTCCCCTCCATGTGACAGTGATATTTCCCAAGGATATCAATGCTAATTAAATGAGTCTAACAGAATTTATATATTCTAAGGAGTTTAGCTAACGCTAGCTAGAGTCTTCCTTTTCAAAAACTTGCTTTGATAATATTGTCACCGACAAACTGAAACGACAAATGTAATAAGTTCTATTTTAAGTTGAGCGCTCAAACTTGATAGATTGTATTTGTTTCAAATGGTTCAAACAGATAAGCAAATAAAGTATATTTGTTATTTTATATGTAATATATATAGTTTGTATACAGTCAATATTTGATATAACCACGATATATACGTATATATTTTTAAATGAAATAAAGATATGCCCATTACACATGGTTGCGTAATTCTAATTATATCCATTAAAATAAAAAGACAGAATTTATATGATATTATTTTTGTCTAAAATTAAAAGTTATAAAATGTCAAATTTTAAATGGTATTATACCATCAAATGCGCAACTGAGACTTGCTATACATACAAAGACATGACAGTAGATGGACTAGAGACAGAGTTTATTCTCGCCGTGAAGTATTGGACTCCTAGGCGAAAGTAGAATATAACTTGAGAGGTTAGCGGCACAAAACATTGCGGCAATTGTTGATATTAAAGTCAGTGCAGTTGTCGTATGATACCGGCATTAAGTTGGTTCATATATCAAAAACAAAATGAGTTTGTATAAACTCGTCCATTTGTACTGCTGTACTTGAAGATCTTCTATTTTTGAGCATGCACATGCGCACCGGAAGGCGATGGTGCGATAATGATAGCGCGATAGTACGATGGTGATAACGCGATAGTACGATGATGATAACGCGATAGTACGATGATGATAACGCGATAGTACGATAATGAAATTGCGAAATCACGATACTACGATAACGAAAACGCGATATCACGATATTACGATGGTGAAAACACGATAGTATATCGCATTATCATCATCGTACTATCGTATTATCGCGTTTTCGTTATCGTAGTATCGTGTTATCATCATCGTGTTATCGCGTTTTCATTATCGTAGTTTCGTGATTTCGCGTTTTCATCATCGTACTATCGAGTATCGCGTTTCAGATCAACACATTGAAAGGCGATGGCCCTAACGGAATTCCGTAACATTCTGGTATCCAAAACCACGAGTACATTCTTTATATCTACTTCATAAGACATTTTAGTAAATTAACCTCTGGCAAAGAAGACTTGATTTCGCGAGGAGTTCGTCAAGTACCATAGATTCACCCCAGATTTCCCGTTGATTTGGGCATGTAGACGTTTTCTACTGTATGCATTCAATTCAGATTAATTCATAAAAACATTCGGCATCGAAAACAAAGTTTTAAAAAAGATATATAAATCAACTTACGGATTTATGTCCACCCACCATGTGGTTTTGACGTGTTAAATCCGCCATGTTTTGCTCAACTCATTGGTTTCCACCGTACAGGCTCACATAGCCTGACGTTCCAACAACACATTTAAATAGGATGAGGGTGTACATTCTTCTTGTTTGATGTTGAGAGATATAGTCCGGTAGATATCCAACTTGACCCGGATTTGAGGTCCATACAATTGTTCTCGGCCCGTCAGACCATATACTTGCAGAATCTTAATGATGTCACCCTGTCACCATTGAGCTTTTTTTTAGCATTTTTAATTTTTCACTTTTTTATATATATTTTTTATTAACGATGCCGCCCTGTCATCATGGAATGGTCAAAACAATACCCTAATTAGGCTTTTCATCCAGTTATACATAGCATTATAATTATGTTGATTTTGATGGGCCACCATAACTTCAATCGGGATATGACCTAGCCAGATCCATTACAATCGGTCCGATCATATCCCGATTGAAAGTATGGTGGCCCAGCAAATTCATCATATACTGCTATGTATAACTGGCTGACAAGCCTATTTGGGTATGTGGGATGGGTATTTCCAACAAACCTGCAGGGTACACACTATACCAGCGTCATATAGAATATCAATACCTAGCGAGATTCGTTGAAATCGGTCCGATCATATCCCGATTGAAAGTATGGTGGCCAATCAAAAGTCATCGTATAATGCAATATATATCTGGCTGAAAAACCTAATTAGGGTTTGTGGGATGGGTATTTCAAACAAATCTACGGGGTACACACTATACTAGCGTCATAGAGAATACTGATACCTAACGAGATCCGTTGAAATCGGTTCGATCATATCTCGATTGCAAGTATGTTGGCCCAGCAAAGTCATCAGATAATGATGTATAACTGGCTGACATGCCTAGTTGGTGTATCTGGGATGGGTACTTCCCTGCGGGATACACACTATACTCAGATCAGTTACAGTTATCCATGCCACTGTTAAAAGTAACAAGGACATTATCCCAGACTTATTAGTGGCACATGCACTGTCTGGATGTGACACAGTTGCTTGTTTTGTGGGAATTGGTAAAGGGACAGTGCTGAAAACATTGAGAGCAGGACATTCGCTTGCTTTGTTGGGTGACAGAAATGCCGATATGGGTAGTTTAATTGAGCAGTCATCCAAGTTCATAAGTACGTGTTATGGGCTATCAAGAGCGGAGAGCATGTCCGAGGCTCGACAGAATTCAAGGGCTAAAAAGGTTGGAAATCCCTTGCTTCCACACCAAAGTTTAAGTCCCTACACCCCAACAACAGAATTGTTTGCGGAAAACGTTAAACGAGCTCATCTTCAGGCATGTATCTGGAAGAATGCTCTGGACAAAGATCCACCAGACTTAGACCCTATGGAATATGGATGGTCTCGGGATGATGCTGCCAAATCCCTTGTCCCTATTATGGTGTCAAGTAAAGTTGAGCTTGCACCAAATGTCCTGAAGCTCATCAAATGTCCATGCGAGAGTGAAGCTCCATGTGTTTCTATGAGATGCAGATGTATTCAGGCCGGGCCAGCATCATATGTTGTGCATGCCAAGGTGGCAGTAACTGCTTGAATGAGCGGACTAAGACAATACCAGTGATATAAACGCAATACAAAATCGAAAGTTAAGTGTGAAATTGAAATGTGTTAAATGTTTTGATCTTTTCTATGACTTGAATCCAAAGCGTTAATAGTACATAACATAGTACATCGTACTATCACATACCTCCATCATAAAATATTCATTTTCTGCTTTTACAATGTCATCAAACAATCAATTTTAGTATCCACGTGCTTTGCGATGGATATATACTGAACAAAATAAATCCAATCACAATGAGCAGATTTAAGGCTATGTGCTTCAGCCGCCATTAACAATACAATTAACATAATTAACAAGTATATGCAGGACATTATTTTTAAACGATATCTGCGAAAAAAGTAGCCACATGTTTTAATGTATCTGCTTTAAAGAAATTTTATAATTTCGTTCTTATTTCAATACAAAGGGAAATAATTTTAAAATTTAAAACTTTGGTTCGTAATTTCATTATAATGACAAGGTTGATGTCAATTGTTTTTGCGTTTTTTATCATTCGAAACCCAAAATAGTTATTTAATAAAGTTTAACCCCACATAGCGTTTATAATAATAATAATATTCTTATTTTAATCTGAAAAATGTTGTTTTATATAAATGGGAGATAACTCTGATACTTAGTTTGAATCACACATAGTAAGTGAAAAATAAGAACATCTTATGACATGCCAAAGTTATCAAATGCTTCACATTATAAAATAAACATTCAGTTTCTTTAAGCTAGACATGCAAAATACCGTGCTGAACTTATTTCTTTCAGTATATATCTACGTCCGTCTGTTCGTCCGTCACGCTGATTCCGCTTTAACTGAAAGCAATTAATGTTTAACTTTAACTCGCCCATACAGTGGGGGTCAAACATATCACGATAATGTAAATATAGGATAGTTTAAAATATTTTGAAATAAGATTTTGCATATGCACTAGGTAATGAAAAATGCACAAAATATCAATCAGGATTATATGTTTGACACCCGGTCCATATATGCCGTCTCGGGATGGGATATTGGACATGAATGTGGGTGGGTATGGGTTGGGGAGGGTGGGGGTGAATATTGCAGGGGGCACGCACATTGATTATTCAAACAGAATAATGTTGCAAAATGAAAGGTAATGGTAATTAATGAATATGCGTTGTTTGATTTGCTCTAGTTAAGTCTGTTAAACTCTTATTTTAAAATATATGTCAAAATAGATCATTTGGTAGATATACTCTCATCATTTATATCGCACAGTTTTAAAATAACTGCTGAAAAAAAAACCCATTTAATTATGAGTATTAATACAGATGTATGTGAATTAAGGAACAAAACATAATAATAGTTTGATTTGTACTTATTAAGGCCCTTGTGAGCCATAAAACTTGATTTCACCATTATTGGCGGCCATCTTGATTTTTTTTTCAAAATGCTCAATGATGACAGAGTGACATCATTCAGATCCATATAATATATGGTCCGTAGATGCAAAAAAAGGCAAACAGCAATTGCATGGACGCAATCTCCAGGTTATGTCCAAAAAGGGCATTTATCTGCCGGACTAATAGGCATAAAATGTTAATTGTGAGAATGTGTTTGTATTTTTTCGCAATCTATCGACAAAATGTGTTTCATGATACATAACAATCCATGTTACAGTAGATAAGAAATACAATATTTTCAGCGGGTTTACATTGTGCGAGATCAAAATGTTGGTGTTTGGGACTTGAAACACGTCGAAACCACGGGCATGCGGTCCTTCGTATCGATGAAATTCAGCTAAAACGAAAGCATGAATTAGAATTCAACAGTATAAATCTAATTTGACAATATTACTTGCAATATGTTACCTTGATATCCTTAGCTAGTTAATGCCATCAATTAAAATCTCAAATAATCCTGTCAAATTTGTTTTTAAAGAAACTAAATCAAAGTTCATAATCAATACACAAATGAAATGCATGCATATGTTATTTACATACCCAGAGCCCGTATTCATAAAGAAATTTAAGTGGGCAATATTACTTAAATCAAAAATTAAAATGTTTACATATTTTAAAATCTCCTTATTAACCTCTCAGGAACACTACACACCATCCATTTTAAGATATATATTTAGCTGTAGATTTTATTTATCCATAAACTTATTAGCAATTTTAAGAAAATCGTCTTAAATCGATAGAAAAAGTTTTTTTATTTTTTTTATTTTTATTTTTTTTTATAAAATTTGACTTAAGTTAAGCTAAGAAGCTTTATGAATACGGACCCAGGTGGTCATGGTATTTGATTGGTCACTACATGTACACATTTTATTTATATATTATATGTTACTCATAATTTTAATTCCAATGTTTAATGGTTGGCACAACCTAGACAAGGATATCAAGGTAATATATTGCAAGTTATATACAAAACAGTCTGATATTGATGATCAGTTCTAATTCCTGCTAGGTGCACTATATATGTATGTATATATATAAATATACATATTTTTTTTTAGCACTTTGGCTTTATATGAATTCTTTTATTTTATGCTTTCCAGTGATTATTATAATTTTCTCAGTAAAAGTGGTAATCCACTGTTTTCAAACAGTGAAATTACCATAAATAAATTTCACTGTTTTTGAAACAATTTTTTTCTGTGCAGATATGCGCTGTCCTGTCTAAAAAAGGGATGAGCTAATACACTTTGCTTTTGGCACAAATAAAACAAAATCCATACGGCCGGAATTCCTCGGCATTTATAGTACGTATTGTTATGTCACGTCAGAATGTAACGTCGTGAAGGAAAAAATATGACGGCGTCGCATCAAACGCAATACTTTACTTAAAAAACACAAAAATAAACTATACAGAAAACCTACATCTGCATCATAAAAATAATATTATGGTATTACCTTTTACTATCAAGAGTATTAGGCTCGGCATGAAAACGCTGAACAGATCGACAGAGCCTCGCTATACTTCGTTTTCGAAGCTTCGGCCGCCTAATTAACTTGTTAGTAAAAGGCACTGGCATAATATTCGCTATATCTTAACATAATTTATTGATAAATAAAATCTTTAAAAACGATGACAATATTGAAAAAGATAATGTCAATGAATTTCTAAGTACTACTTTGTGTCATTTCGCATGCTTTTTAATTTTGGTATTGAATATGTAATAATAAAAAAACTATCATAATTTGAACGTTATTACGCAGGTGCTTTCTTTTTTGGATTATATAAAGCTCTAGCTCATATATAATCAGTAGAAGATCAACGAAGCTTATTTCGTGGAGCGTCGTCGGTCACCCGTCTGTCTGTCTGTCTGTCTGTCTGTCTTCCAGTAAATTTTGTTTTGTGGTGACCAGGCTCTGCAAATACTTGATGGAGATTCATAAAACTTCACAGAAGTTTTGATGTCTAGTTGGCATTTTGTAAAAAAGCTGGTTCACCTGATATTCCAGAAAGACACCACTCCTAGAATTGTATCATCACTCCAAGTGGGGACATGTATCATCACTCCAAGAGGGGACATGTATCATAACTCCTAGTCGGGACATGTATCATCACACCTAGTGGGGACATGTATCATCACACCTAGTGGGGACATGTATCATCACTCCTACTGGGGAAACGTACCGTCACAACATGTATCATCTATCATAGTAGTGGGGAAATGTATCATCACTCCTAGTAGTGGGGACATGTATCATCACTCCTAGTAGTGGGGACATGTATCATCACTCCTAGTAGTGGGGAAATGTATCATCACTCCTAGTAGTGGGGAAATGTATCATCACTCCTAATGGGGACATGTATCATCACTCCTAGTAGTGGGGAAATGTATCATCACTCCTAGTAGTGGGGAAATGTATCATCGCTCCTATTGGGGACATGTATCCTCACTCCTAGTAATGGGGAACTGTATCATCTCTCCTATTGGGGACATGTATCGTCACACCTAGTGGAGGCATGTATCATCACTCCCAGTAGTGGGGAAATGTTTCATCACTCCTAGTAGTGCGGAAATGTATCGTCACACCTAGTGGGGACATGTATTGTCACACCTAGTGGGACATGTTTCATCACTACTAGCAGTGGGAAAATGTATCATCATTCCTAGTGGGGACATGTTTCATCACTCCTAGTAGTGGGGAAATGTTTCATCACTCTTAGTAGTGGGGGAAATGTTTCATCACTCCTAGTGGGGACATGTTTCATCACTCCTAGTAGTGGGGGAAATGTTTCATCACTCCTAGTGGGGACCTGTTTCATCACTCCTAGTAGTGGGGAAATGTTTCATCACTCCTAGTGGGGACATGTTTCATCACTCCTAGTAGTGGGGGGAATGTATCATCACTCTTAGTGGGGGCATGTATCGTCACGCCTAGTGGGGACATGTATCATCACTCCTAGAAGTGGTCAAATGTATCATCACTCCTATTTGAGACATGTATCATCACAACTACTTGGACATGTATCATCACACCTAGTAGTGTGGACATGTATCATCACACATAGTGGGCACAAGTATCATCAAACCTAGTAATTGGGACATGTATCATCACTCCTAGTGGGGACATATACCATCACACCTAGTAATGGGGACATGTATCATCACTTATAGAGGGGACATGTATCATTATTCGCAGTTGGGACATGTATCATCACACCTCGCAGATGAGACATGTATCTTCACACCTAGTAGTGGGGACATGTATCAACACAACCAGTAGTGGGGACATGTATGATCACAACAAGTAGTGGGGACATGTATGATCAAACCTAGCAGTTGAGACATGTATCATCACACCTAGTAGTGGGGACATGTATCATCACACCTAGTAGTGAGGACATGTATCATCACACCTAGTAGTTGAGACAGGTATCATCACATCTAGTAGTGGGGACATGTACTATCATATCTAGTAGTGGGGACATGTATCATCACACCTAGTAGTGGGGACATGTATCATCACATCTCGCAGTAGAGACATGTATTATCACACCTAGTAGTAGGGGCAAGTATCATCACACCTAGTAGTTCGGTCATGTATCATCATTCTTAGTGGGAAAATGTATAGTCCCTCCCAGTGTGGACATGTATCATCACTCCTAGTGGGGACATGTATCATCGCACATAGTGGGGACATGTATCATCACACCTAGTAATTGGGACATGTATCATCACTCTTAGTGGGGACATGTATCATCACACCTACTAGTGGGGACATGCATCATCACTTCTAGTGGGGACATGTGTCATCACTCGTAGTTGTGACATGTATCATCACACCTTGTAGGGGGACATGTATCATCGTTCCACGCAGTTGAGACATGTATGATCACACTTTGTAGTGGGGACTTGTATGATCACACCAGATAGTGGGGACATGTATCACCACTCCTCGCAGTTGAGACATGTATCATCACACTAAGTAGGGGACATGTATCATTACTCCACGCAGTTGAGGCATGTATCAGTTTGTAGTGGAGACATGTATGACCGCACCAAGTAGTGCGGACATGTATCTTCACTCCTAGGGGGTCATGCATCATTACACCCAGTAGTTGAGAGATGTATCATCACTCTTAGTGGGGACATGTATCGTCACTCCTAGTTGGGACATGCATCATCACACCTAGTTGGGACATGTATCATCACACCTAGTTTGGACATGTATCATCACACCTAGTAGTGGGGACATGTATCATCAATCCCAGTGGGGACATGCGTCATCAACCCAAGCAGTTGGGACATTTATCATCGATCCTAGGATCCCCACTAGCATTGATTATACATGTCCCCACTAGGCGTGATGATACATGTCTCTACTAGGAGTGATGATACATGTCTCAACAACTAGGAGTGATGATACATGTCCCAACTACTAGGAGTGATGATACATGTCCCCACCAAAGTGATGATACATATCCCCACTACTAGGTGTGATGATGCATGTCTCAACTACTAGGTGTGATAATACATGTCCCGAATAGAAGTGATGATAAATGTCCTCACTACTAGGTATGATTTTACATGTCCACACTAGGTGTGATGATACATGTCTCAACTACTAGTTGTCATGATATATGTCTCAACTAGGAGTGATGATACTGTCCCAACTACGAGGAGTGATGATACATGTCTCAACTACTAGTTGTCATGATATATGTCTCAACTAGGAGTGATGATACTGTCCCAATTACGAGGTGTGATGACACATGCCCCCACTATTAGGACTGATGATACATGTCCCTACTACTAGGGGTGATGATACATGTCTCTACTACTAGGTGTGATGATACATGTCTCTACTACTAGGTGTGATGATACATGTCTCTACTACTAGGTGTGATGTTACATGTCTCTACTACAAGGTGTGATGATACATGTCTCTACTACTAGGTGTGATGAAACATGTCTCTACTACTAGGTGTGATGATACATGTCCCTACTACTAGGTGTGATGATACATGTCCCTACTACAAGGTGTGATGATACATGTCCCTACTACTAGGTGTGATGATACATGTCCCTACTACTAGGTGTGATGATACATGTCTCTACTACTACGTGTGATGAAACATGTCTCTACTACTACGTGTGATGATACATGTCTCTACTACTAGGTGTGATGAAACATGTCTCTACTACTAGGTGTGATGAAACATGTCTCTACTACTACGTGTGATGATACATGTCTCTACTACTAGGTGTGATGAAACATGTCTCTACTACTAGGTGTGATGAAACATGTCTCTACTACTAGGTGTGATGATACATGTCTCTACTACTAGGTGTGATGATACATGTCTCTACTACTAGGTGTGATGAAACATGTCTCTACTACTAGGTGTGATGATACATGTCTCTACTACTAGGTGTGATGATACATGTCCCTACTACTAGGTGTGATGATACATGTCTCTACTACTAGGTGTGATGAAACATGTCCCTACTACTAGGTGTGATGAAACATGTCTCTACTACTAGGTGTGATGATACATGTCTCTACTACTAGGTGTGATGATACATGTCTCTACTACTAGGTGTGATGATACATGTCTCTACTACTAGGTGTGATGAAACATGTCTCTACTACTAGGTGTGATGAAACATGTCTCTACTACTAGGTGTGATGATACATGTCTCTACTACTAGGTGTGATGATACATGTCCCTACTACTAGGTGTGATGATACATGTCTCTACTACTAGGTGTGATGAAACATGTCTCTACTACTAGGTGTGATGAAACATGTCTCTACTACTAGGTGTGATGATACATGTCTCTACTACTAGGTGTGATGATACATGTCCCTACTACTAGGTGTGATGATACATGTCTCTACTACTAGGTGTGATGATACATGTCTCTACTACTAGGTGTGATGATACATGTCTCTACTACTAGGTGTGATGATACATGTCCCTACTACTAGGTGTGATGATACATGTCTCTACTACTAGGTGTGATGAAACATGTCTCTACTACTAGGTGTGATGATACATGTCTCTACTACTAGGTGTGATGATACATGTCTCTACTACTAGGTGTGATGATACATGTCTCTACTACTAGGTGTGATGATACATGTCTCTACTACTAGGTGTGATGATACATGTCTCCACTACTAGGTGTGATGAAACATGTCTCTACTACTAGGTGTGATGAAACATGTCTCTACTACTAGGTGTGATGAAACATGTCTCTACTACTAGGTGTGATGAAACATGTCTCTACTACTAGGTGTGATGATACATGTCCCTACTACTAGGTGTGATGATACATGTCTCTACTACTAGGTGTAATGATACATGTCTCTACTACTAGGTGTGATGAAACATGTCTCTACTACTAGGTGTGATGATACATGTCCCTACTACTACGTGTGATGATACATGTCTCTACTACTAGGTGTGATGAAACATGTCTCTACTACTAGGTGTGATGAAACATGTCTCTACTACTAGGTGTGATGATACATGTCCCTACTACTAGGTGTGATGATACATGTCTCTACTACTAGGTGTGATGTTACATGTCTCTACTACTAGGTGTGATGTTACATGTCCCTACTACTAGGTGTGATGAAACATGTCTCTACTACTAGGTGTGATGATACATGTCTCTACTACTAGGTGTGATGTTACATGTCTCTACTACTAGGTGTGATGATACATGTCTCTACTACTAGGTGTGATGAAACATGTCTCTACTACTAGGTGTGATGATACATGTCCCTACTACTAGGTGTGATGATACATGTCCCTACTACTAGGTGTGATGTTACATGTCCCTACTACTAGGTGTGATGAAACATGTCTCAACTACTAGGTGTGATGATACATGTCTCTACTACTAGGTGTGATGTTACATGTCTCTACTACTAGGTGTGATGAAACATGTCTCTACTACTAGGTGTGATGATACATGTCCCTACTACTAGGTGTGATGATACATGTCCCTACTACTAGGTGTGATGTTACATGTCTCTACTACTAGGTGTGATGACACATGTCTCCACTACTAGGACTGATGATACATGTCTCTACTACTAGGTGTGATGAAACATGTCTCTACTACTAGGTGTGATGATACATGTCCCTACTACTAGGTGTGATGATACATGTCTCTACTACTAGGTGTGATGAAACATGTCTCTACTACTAGGTGTGATGAAACATGTCCCTACTACTAGGTGTGATGATACATGTCCCTACTACTAGGTGTGATGATACATGTCCCTACTACTAGGTGTGATGATACATGTCCCTACTACTAGGTGTGATGATACATGTCTCTACTACTAGGTGTGATGAAACATGTCTCTACTACTACGTGTGATGATACATGTCTCTACTACTAGGTGTGATGATACATGTCTCTACTACTAGGTGTGATGAAACATGTCTCTACTACTAGGTGTGATGAAACATGTCTCTACTACTAGGTGTGATGAAACATGTCTCTACTACTAGGTGTGATGAAACATGTCTCTACTACTAGGTGTGATGTTACATGTCTCTACTACTAGGTGTGATGAAACATGTCTCTACTACTAGGTGTGATGAAACATGTCTCTACTACTAGGTGTGATGATACATGTCCCTACTACTACGTGTGATGTTACATGTCTCTACTACTAGGTGTGATGAAACATGTCTCTACTACTAGGTGTGATGAAACATGTCTCTACTACTAGGTGTGATGAAACATGTCCCTACTACTAGGTGTGATGATACATGTCCCTACTACTAGGTGTGATGATACATGTCTCTACTACTACGTGTGATGTTACATGTCTCTACTACTAGGTGTGATGAAACATGTCTCTACTACTAGGTGTGATGATACATGTCCCTACTACTAGGTGTGATGATACATGTCCCTACTAATAGGTGTGATGTTACATGTCTCTACTACTAGGTGTGATGACACATGTCTCCACTACTAGGACTGATGATACATGTCTCTACTACTAGGTGTGATGAAACATGTCTCTACTACTAGGTGTGATGAAACATGTCTCTACTACTAGGTGTGATGAAACATGTCTCTACTACTAGGTGTGATGAAACATGTCTCTACTACTAGGTGTGATGATACATGAATCTACTACTAGGTGTGATGATACATGTCTCTACTACTAGGTGTGATGATACATGTCTCTACTACTAGGTGTGATGATACATGTCTCTACTACTAGGTGTGATGACACATGTCTCTACTACTAGGTGTGATGAAACATGTCTCTACTACTAGGTGTGATGACACATGTCCCTACTACTAGGTGTGATGATACATGTCTCTACTACTAGGTGTGATGATACATGTCTCTACTACTAGGTGTGATGATACATGTCTCTACTACTAGGTGTGATGAAACATGTCTCTACTACTAGGTGTGATGATACATGTCCCTACTACTAGGTGTGATGATACATGTCTCTACTACTAGGTGTGATGAAACATGTCTCTACTACTACGTGTGATGATACATGTCTCTACTACTAGGTGTGATGAAACATGTCTCTACTACTACGTGTGATGATACATGTCTCTACTACTACGTGTGATGATACATGTCTCTACTACTAGGTGTGATGAAACATGTCTCTACTACTACGTGTGATGATACATGTCTCTACTACTAGGTGTGATGAAACATGTCTCTACTACTACGTGTGATGATACATGTCTCTACTACTAGGTGTGATGATACATGTCTCTACTACTACGTGTGATGAAACATGTCTCTACTACTAGGTGTGATGAAACATGTCTCTACTACTAGGTGTGATGATACATGTCTCTACTACTACGTGTGATGAAACATGTCTCTACTACTACGTGTGATGATACATGTCTCTACTACTAGGTGTGATGACACATGTCTCTACTACTAGGTGTGATGAAACATGTCTCTACTACTAGGTGTGATGAAACATGTCTCTACTACTAGGTGTGATGATACATGTCTCTACTACTAGGTGTGATGATACATGTCTCTACTACTAGGTGTGATGAAACATGTCTCTACTACTAGGTGTGATGAAACATGTCTCTACTACTAGGTGTGATGAAACATGTCTCTACTACTAGGTGTGATGAAACATGTCTCTACTACTAGGTGTGATGATACATGTCTCTACTACTAGGTGTGATGAAACATGTCTCTACTACTAGGTGTGATGATACATGTCTCTACTACTAGGTGTGATGAAACATGTCTCTACTACTAGGTGTGATGATACATGTCCCCACTATTAGGACTGATGATACATGTCTCTACTACTAGGTGTGATGATACATGTCCCCACTATTAGGACTGATGATACATGTCTCTACTACTAGGTGTGATGATACATGTCCCCACTATTAGGACTGATGATACATGTCTCTACTACTAGGTGTGATGATACATGTCCCCACTATTAGGACTGATGATACATGTCCCTACTACTAGGTGTGATGATACATGTCTCTACTACTAGGTGTGATGAAACATGTCTCTACTACTAGGTGTGATGATACATGTCTCTACTACTAGGTGTGATGAAACATGTCTCTACTACTAGGTGTGATGAAACATGTCTCTACTACTAGGTGTGATGATACATGTCTCTACTACTAGGTGTGATGAAACATGTCTCTACTACTAGGTGTGATGATACATGTCCCTACTACTAGGTGTGATGATACATGTCCCTACTACTAGGTGTGATGTTACATGTCTCTACTACTAGGTGTGATGAAACATGTCTCTACTACTAGGTGTGATGTTACATGTCTCTACTACTAGGTGTGATGATACATGTCTCTACTACTAGGTGTGATGAAACATGTCTCTACTACTAGGTGTGATGAAACATGTCTCTACTACTAGGTGTGATGTTACATGTCTCTACTACTAGGTGTGATGATACATGTCTCTACTACTAGGTGTGATGAAACATGTCTCTACTACTAGGTGTGATGATACATGTCCCCACTATTAGGACTGATGATACATGTCTCTACTACTAGGTGTGATGATACATGTCCCCACTATTAGGACTGATGATACATGTCTCTACTACTAGGTGTGATGATACATGTCTCCACTACTAGGTGTGATGATACATGTCTCTACTACTAGGTGTGATGAAACATGTCCCTACTACTAGGTGTGATGATACATGTCTCTACTACTAGGTGTGATGAAACATGTCTCTACTACTAGGTGTGATGAAACATGTCTCTACTACTAGGTGTGATGAAACATGTCTCTACTACTACGTGTGATGATACATGTCTCTACTACTAGGTGTGATGAAACATGTCTCTACTACTAGGTGTGATGAAACATGTCCCTACTACTACGTGTGATGATACATGTCTCTACTACTAGGTGTGATGAAACATGTCCCTACTACTAGGTGTGATGATACATGTCTCTACTACTAGGTGTGATGAAACATGTCTCTACTACTAGGTGTGATGAAACATGTCTCTACTACTAGGTGTGATGAAACATGTCTCTACTACTAGGTGTGATGAAACATGTCTCTACTACTAGGTGTGATGAAACATGTCCCTACTACTACGTGTGATGATACATGTCTCTACTACTAGGTGTGATGAAACATGTCCCTACTACTAGGTGTGATGATACATGTCTCTACTACTAGGTGTGATGAAACATGTCTCTACTACTAGGTGTGATGAAACATGTCTCTACTACTAGGTGTGATGAAACATGTCTCTACTACTAGGTGTGATGAAACATGTCTCTACTACTAGGTGTGATGATACATGTCTCTACTACTAGGTGTGATGAAACATGTCTCTACTACTAGGTGTGATGATACATGTCTCTACTACTAGGTGTGATGATACATGTCCCTACTACTAGGTGTGATGAAACATGTCTCTACTACTAGGTGTGATGAAACATGTCTCTACTACTAGGTGTGATGTTACATGTCCCTACTACTAGGTGTGATGTTACATGTCCCTACTACTAGGTGTGATGAAACATGTCTCTACTACTACGTGTGATGTTACATGTCTCTACTACTAGGTGTGATGATACATGTCTCTACTACTAGGTGTGATGTTACATGTCCCTACTACTAGGTGTGATGAAACATGTCTCTACTACTACGTGTGATGAAACATGTCCCTACTACTAGGTGTGATGATACATGTCTCTACTACTAGGTGTGATGTTACATGTCTCTACTACTACGTGTGATGAAACATGTCCCTACTACTAGGTGTGATGATACATGTCTCTACTACTAGGTGTGATGTTACATGTCTCTACTACTAGGTGTGATGATACATGTCTCTACTACTAGGTGTGATGATACATGTCTCTACTACTAGGTGTGATGAAACATGTCTCTACTACTAGGTGTGATGTTACATGTCTCTACTACTAGGTGTGATGTTACATGTCTCTACTACTAGGTGTGATGTTACATGTCCCCATTAGAAGTCATGATACATGTCTCTACTACTAGGTGTGATGTTACATGTCCCCATTAGAAGTCATGATACATGTCTCTACTACTAGGTGTGATGTTACATGTCCCCATTAGAAGTCATGATACATGTCTACTACTAGGTGTGATGTTACATGTCAACATTAGAAGTCATGATACATGTCTCTACTACTAGGTGTGATGTTACATGTCCCCATTAGAAGTCATGATACATGTCTCTACTACTAGGTGTGATGTTACATGTCCCCATTAGAAGTCATGATACATGTCTCTACTACTAGGTGTGATGTTACATGTCCCCATTAGAAGTCATGATACATGTCCCTACTACTAGGTGTGATGAAACATGTCTCTACTACTAGGTGTGATGAAACATGTCTCTACTACTAGGTGTGATGTTACATGTCTCTACTACTAGGTGTGATGTTACATGTCCCCATTAGAAGTCATGATACATGTCTCTACTACTAGGTGTGATGTTACATGTCCCCATTAGAAGTTATGATACATGTCTCTACTACTAGGTGTGATGTTACATGTCCCCATTAGAAGTCATGATACATGTCTCTACTACTAGGTGTGATGAAACATGTCTCCACTACTAGGTGTGATGATACATGTCTCTACTACTAGGTGTGATGATACATGTCTCTACTACTAGGTGTGATGATACATGTCTCTACTACTAGGTGTGATGATACATGTCTCTACTACTAGGTGTGATGAAACATGTCTCTACTACTAGGTGTGATGAAACATGTCTCTACTACTAGGTGTGATGAAACATGTCTCTACTACTAGGTGTGATGTTACATGTCCCCATTAGAAGTCATGATATATGTCTCAACTACTAGGTGTTATGATGCATGACCCCTCTAGGAGTGATTATACATGTCCCAACTACAAGGTGTGATCATACATGTCACTACTAGTAGTGATTACACCTGTCCCAACTAGGAGTGATGATACATGTTCCAACTAGGTGTGACGATTCATGTCCACACTATAAGTGATGATTCATGTCCACACTAGGAGAGATGATACATGTCCTCACTAGGAGTGATGATAAATGTCCCAACTACTAGGTGTGATGATATATGTCCCCACTTGGAGTGATGATACATGTCCTCACTAGGAGTGATGATAAATGTCCCAACTACTAGGTGTGATGATACATGTCCCCAGTAGGATGATGAGGTATGTCCCAACTAAGTGTGATGATACATGTCCTCGCTACTAGAATTGATGATACATGTCCCCACTAGGAGTGATGATACATGTCTCCACTACTAGAATTGACGATACATGTCCCCACTAGGAGTGATGATATATGTCCGCACTACTAGATGGGATGATACATGTCCTCACTACTAGGTGAGATGAGACATGTCTCCACTAGGAGTGATGATAAATGTCCGCACTACTAGATAGGATGATACATGTCCTCACTACTAGGTGAGATGAGACATGTCTCCACTAGGAGTGATGATACATGTCCGCTCTACTAGATGGGATGATACATGTCCTCACTACTAGGTGTGATGAGACATGTCTCCACTAGGAGTGATGACACATGTCCCAACCATGAGTGATGATACATATCTCCACTGAGTATGATGATACATGTCCCCACTATGTGAGATTATACATGTCCCCACTACTATGAGTGATGATACATGTCTCCACTAGGTGTGATGATATATGTCCCCACTACTATGAGTGATGATACATGTCTCCACTAGGTGTGATGATACATGTCCCCACTACTATGAGTGATGATACATGTCCCCACTACTAGGTGTGATGATACATGTCCCGACTAGGTTTGATGATACATGTCCCCACTACTAGGCGCGATGATACATGTCCCCACTAGCAGTGATGATACATGTAGCCACTAGGAGTGATGATTCATGTAGCCACTACTGGGAGTGATGATACATGTCCCATAGGAGTGTTGATACATGTTCCCACTACAAGGAGTGATGAAACCTGTCCCCGCTAGGAGTGATGATACCTGTCCCAACTACTAGGTGTGATATGACACGTCACCACTAAGAGTGATGATACATGTCCCTACCATGCGTGATGATGCATGTCTTCACTAGGTGTGATGATACATGTCCCTACTACTAGGAGTGATAATACACGTCCCAACTACTAGGTGTGATGACACATGTCCCCACTAGGTCCCCACTACTAGGAGTGATGATACATGTCCCCACTACTAGAAGTGATGATATATGTCCCCACTAGGAGTGATCTATGATACATGTCTCCACTACTAGGAGCGATGATACATGTCCCAACTACTAGGTGTGATGAGACATGTCCCCACTAGGAGTGATGAATCATGTCGCAACCATGATCTATGATACATGTCTCCACTAGGAGTGATGATACATGTCCCCACTTCTAGGTGTGGTGATACTTGTCCCCACTAGGTATGATGATACATGTCCCCACTACTAGGAGTGGTGATAAATGTCCCCACTACTAGGTGTGATGATACATGTCCCCACTACTTGGTGTGATGATACATGTCCGAGCTACTAGGTGTGATGATACATGTCCCGTCAGGTTGTGATGATACATGTCCCGTCAGGTTGTGATGATACATGTCCCCATTAGGTGTGATGATACATTTCCCCACTAGGAGTGATGATACACGTCCCCACTAGGTGTAATAATAACCGTCCCCACTAGGTGTGATGATACATGTCCCCACTATGAGTGATGATACGTGTCAGCACTAGGTGTGATGATACGTGTCCCCACTACGAGTGATGATACATGTCCCTACTAGGTGTGATGATATATGTCCCCGCTAGTAGTGATGATACATGTCCCCACTACTAGGTGTGATGATACATGTCCCCACAAGGCGTGATGATACATGTTCCCACTACTAGGAGTGATGATACACGCTCCAACTACTAGGTGTGATGATATATGTCCCCACTGGGTGTGATGATACATGTCCCCACTAGGAATGATGATACATATCCCCACTACTAGGTATGATGATACATGTCCCCACTGCTAGGAGTGATGATACATGTCCCAACTGCTAGGTGTGATGATAGATGTCCCCACTAGATGTGATGATACATGTCGCCATTATGAGTGATGATACATGTCCCCATTAGGAGTCATGAAACATGTTCATTTGGTAAATGTTCCATATCAATACCACGCATGGTGAGAAATTTCCGCTATACAATTTCGTTTTTAAATTCTCTTTTAAACTGTTTTGTCCATCTGGAATATCAGGTGAACAGCTATTTAACAATAGGTTAACTAGACTTCAAAACGTCTGTGAAGTTTCATGAAAATCCATCAAGTAGTTTCAGAGTCTGGTCACCACAAAACAAAATTTACGGGCAGACGGGTACAGTCGACGCACCGCGGTATAAGCTCTGCTGATCATCTACTGCGTATATATGACCAGTACAGCTAGAACAATATACAGCCCAACAAAGAAAGGAATGCGAAGCAACACCTGCGTAATAACTTTCAAATAATGATATTTTTTTATTTTTACAAATGAAACAAGCATACGAAATGACACAAAGTAGTACTTAGAAATATTCATACACAGTATCTTTTTCAATATTGTCATCTTTGTTGAAGATTTTATTAAGATTTTATCTATATCGTCAGTTTGCTTATTGCAGTTAAATTACTGTTGAGTTTGTCTTCGTGACGTATATTTACCAAGTGACGTCATGTAACGTGGCGCTTACAACGGATGAAATATACGAGGGGAATTAATGGAACAGCTGTATTTTATCGTAGATTCTAACAGGACCTCCGCAGTCTTTCATATACACAAAGAAGAGAGACAGCTGTGTGTTATTCTACGATAAAATACAGCTGTTCCATTAATTCCCCGCGTATATTTCATCAGTTGGAAGTGCCGCGTTACATGACGTCACTTGGTAAATATACGTCAAGAAGACAAACTCAACAGTAATTTTAATGAAATGTTAATTACAACAAACTTGCCCCCCCCCCCCCCCCCCCCCCCCCCCCCCCCCCCCCCCCCCCCCCCCGTATATTTTACGTTTGACGTCGACGCCGCCATATTGTTTCGTTAAATTCTGACGGGACATAACCATACGTACTATAAATGTCAAGGAATTCCGCATTGATTTTGTTTTATTAGTGCCAAAAGCAAAGTGTATTAGCTCATCCCTTTATAGCAAAGTGTATTAGCTCATCCCTTTATTAGGCAAGACAGCGCATATCTGCATGATAATTAGTTAGCTTTTTATTTATAATACAACGCACAAATTAAAAAAATATAGAACCAGTATTTGGAATATTCTTATCATGTCAGAACATGTCTCGATGTTCATTGATCCTTATATATTATTTATCTCATTATAAGTTGTTACACATTTATTTTTCTGGTATGCTCAACACCATGCTTTTAATTGGTTCAAGATAATCCATTGTAAAGCAAAGAAATAATGCTTTATGCCTTGCACACGTCAGAACTGTATTTGTCTGAATTTATCAACATGTATTTTAACACGTTTTCATAGTTATCATAACATGGTTCCTATCTAGGATTCGACAAAGGTAGTCAAACTATATCAGAACAGATATTGTTCAAATTATGTTCAAAATATACACCTGACTTCCATTATAACTGACTGGTATTATTGTTCTACGAAAGTTTCGAAACTCATTTCTCGTGAGAATTCAACATGTCTACATTAACAGTTCTTTTATGGCAGCATACAGGATCAGTGCATCCATTGGTGACTCTGGCAACAGAAATTGTTCTGGAGCAATTCCACTGTAATGCAAAACGCGAGCAAAAAACTCATCCGAGCATCCCATCTGTGGTTCTGTTGCACTAAAATGTCTAGAGAGCTCTATCGTGACGTTGCGGCTCAATGGTAATGGACCGTGCTCTATAAAGCTCTGCTTGATAGAACAATGAAGCTGGTGATGCACCGGAGAGAGTTTCAACATTTCTCTGTGGTCTTATTCTATGATTATTCCAATGCTCCTTAAAAGAATCCAGGTGATTTTGTAATACCTTTGTGAAACATAGATGTGCCGTTTCTATATCGTTCGGGTCAGCGGTGTTCAATAACATAATGTCGATCATATCCTTAAACAATTTTCTCCAGAAATGCGTGAACTTCTTCTTTAGTAGTCCCCAAAACATCTATATACGTTGATTAGCTGTTGATCGACCTACAAGAAATATATTTTGACCGGACATATTATCATCATGAAAGTTCCGGAGAGTTTTATGAACGTCGCAAATCACTACGTTTTCAGTGCCCGCGTCACTTCGAATAAGCTTTGAAATACGACCATGTTGAATTAGATCGTCAAAGTTCAGTCCGGATATCACGGATGGATCTTTATTTGATCTTAACACTTTTAACCACAACACCTCTATAGAGAAACCATCAATAACTACATGAATGGCGAACCCAAATGGTTTCAACTTATCATATCCGTCTATATGAATCATGAAATTTGGTCCTTGACTAATATAAGCTCGTCTTCTTAGTCTGTGTCTTCGACGTAAATTAACCCTTTCGGGATCTATTTCAACCAAAAGACGTCTGACGGTTTCTTGCGTAACACGTTAACCTTGTGCGTTTAATAGTATCCAAACCGCCCTGTAACCAGCATTAGAAAAACCATTTGCATGTAAATCCAAAATCTTTTCTACGATTTCTGGAACTGGAGATTCAATATTGTTCCTCCGCAATCCAAGACAACGAATGAGTTTCGGCAAGCCTGTATGGAACGCCAAACACGACTTTGACGGTCATTTCCCATTATTATGTGGTCACTTTCATTATGTTGTGGTCGCTTTACATTATGATGTGGTCATTTGTCATTATGATGTGGTCACTTTTCATTATAATGTGGTCGCTTTACATTATGATGTGGTCATTTGTCATTACGATGTGGTCACTTTCAATATGATGTGGTCACTTTCCATCTTTACATTATGATGTGGTCACTTTCCATTACGATGTGGTTACTTTACCTTATGATGTGGTAAGTTTCTATTATACATTATGATGTGGTCAATTTTCATTATGATGAGGTCACTTTTCATTATGATGTGGTTACTTTCCATTATGATGTGTTACTTTGTATTATGATGTGATCACTTTCCATTATGATGTGGTAAGTGTCTATTATGATGTGGGCACTTTACATTATGATGTGGTCACTTTTCATTATGATGTGGTTACTTTCCATCATGATGTGGTTTCTTTGTATTATGATGTGGTCGCTTTTCATTATGATGTGTTCACTTTACATTATGATGTGGTCTGTTTTAATTATGATGTGGTAAATTTCTATTATGATGTGGTCACTTTACATTATTATGTGGTCACTTTCCATTATGATGTGGTCGCTTTTCATTATGATGTGGTCACTTTACATTATGATGTGGTCTGTTTTCATTATGATGTGGTAAGTTTCTATTATGATGTAGTATGTGTGGTCACGTGTGTTTTCTTCAAATAGCGCCATCTATTGACACTGTTTGCGGAATTCAAAATGGCGACAATGATAGAAATCTAAATTATGTTAAAGTATCCGATGAAGCTCGTGTAAGATTTTTAGAAGAAGAGTATCAACACAGTGCAACAACAATTAACTATTTTACAGCGAGTTATTTGATGTATTGCGGTGTCGAGGTACAAAACGTATGGTTTAAATTCATCGTGTATAAATCGGCATAGTCTAAAACCTGGGATGGAATGGAGTTAGAATGCCATGATGGTATGCGATTTTGATTCCAATCGCATTCCATTCTGCTCTAAATTACCATTCCATATTTTAGTCTGTGACACATGTATATGATAAAATATGGAACGAAACTGGAAGAAAGACACAATGAAAAGTGTGAAATAGGCTTATTAGGTATGAAAGCACTTATTATTTTTCCCATAGACACCAATGTTAAAGTGTCACATATTAATGATTTGCTGCAAATTCAACTCAAGTATGGATAATGCAGCAGTGTAATGTTCATATAGAAACTATTTTTCCACTTGAAAAATCACCAGAAAACGTGGGGTCACAAGACATGTAAGAAAGTTCTTGTTTGTTTACTAAATAGGTCAAGGGACAAGGGTACAGCTGTTTTTATTGATCGACTGTTTTCACAAAGTGTAAGCATAGAGTCGAAATTTCGAAAATGTTCATCAGTGATCCAATAAAACCTATTAATACGCTTCTTATACATATAACCACAAAATCGAATAGAAATGGGCAATTTTCCCCTACTTATAATGCCCATTTCCATCGAAAAAGAAGGGATTACTTTTTATTATAGGAACTACATTCGACTACACCTCGGAGGTTTACATGTAATTGGTAATGGTAAACCTTATTAAGGGTCCAGTTGATTATCTAATTATTAGGAAAGCATGGGAGCAAAAATTCAATGTGATAGATCTGTAATTTTCCAAATACATATATAACTTCTAAGTATTAGCCAGGATTAAAGTCATTTCTTATGTTAAGTCTTCTAGTCGTACCCTAGATTGTTTTTCTTTTTGGCTGAGACTGCTGTGAGTCTGGATACATCATGTATCCCCGCAGTGGTTGTTCAGTATCATCATGAATCGTACTGAAAAATCACAGCCTAAGGTGTTTCTAATTATGTATATTTTATATAGCTTTACAACACAATCTTAGTTTATATTTAGTTAATTTCTACGGATATGATCTGTCTTTATTGTTAGCGATTTAGGGTTGTTTACGTTGTCTTTTCAATTTGTGCGCTGAAGACATGATACTAGCAATGACTGTGTACACATAAAATCGAGACAAGCTAACCTTAAAGGGAGTAGATCAGGCTTTGTGGCTAAATCTATTTTAAAAAAGCTATAAAATTACCAATTTAAAACAGAAAATGATATACATGTAGATGGGAAATTAACAGTTTCTTATAATAAAACGCAATAATTAATAATTATAAATTACCATTCGTCATGTTAGTCCTTTGAAAAGCAATCTAACATTTTTTACCGCCAAGTTTAAAATAGCTATCCCTGGCGCGTAACTATAGTTAGGAAATACCTTCTTTTGGTTGTTTATTTTATATAAGAGAATTGCTATTTCGTTTTGGGGTTTATTGCTCATTTATTTTATTTTAATCAATTAAATACATATCTAATGCATAACAATTCTAAAACAAATACCAATCCTGATGTACTTCCTTTAACCTGTTGGCCTTATTGCCTACCGACCGTTCAAAGTCGGTAACGCAGTCTTTATTTCACCACTATGCGGGTCTGCGATGTCATTGCGTTTGGGTACTGTGATTTCTATAGGACCATATTCTCATGTTTTATTTATAAAACAATAGAATGCCAAAAACGCAATCACAGGAAGGAAACCTTTGCACATACAGAATATAGACATTATAAAACTATAAATCATGTATCGGAACTGCCAGTGAAATGCTAAGAGATGACATATACTTATAGAGGATTTTACATGAGTGCCCGTTTAATATTGAATTTATTAAACGAGTTTGACGGAAAGGACGCACGCATACACGCGAGAGCGCGCGCGCACACACAATGACATAATTATGTACATGGCATACACAAACGAACAAAGTCAGTGCACATTATCATAGCATTGTAGTATGGTCGGTGAAATTGCCTTGCATGAATGTCATGCAAACAATTCAGTACAAAAAAATAATGGGGCGGCGCTTTACGTCTAATATATTTATGGAAGTTAGAGCACAGACAGCACGCGCGGACAGGGGCACTGAGTACACAATACCATACTACAAACAAATATAGAACTTGTATAAGATCGTTGGTTAGGCCTTTACAAGTTTTTTCTATGCTTAGCGTCATTGGGCTCGTAGGTTTTTGAATGGCTGGGCTAAAAAAAATGACATGCATATGAAAACGATCAACTACATCAATTCCAAAATCGTATTAAATGAATATGGTTTCAGTTAGAAAACAAATATATTTGTTTATGTGCCTGTCTTTCATGGGCATAGGAAAGTTTCACTTATTGGGAGGGGTTATGGGATGGGAGGAGGGTTGCGACGAACGTTTTGTATGTCGCCTTTTCGAAGGGATCACTTTGTCGTCCGTCCGTCAGTCAGTCAGTCCGTCCGTCAGTCTGTCAGTCCGTCACAAACTTAACGTTGGCTATAACTTTGTCATTTCTCCATATGTCTTCATCAAACTTTCCACATATACTCATCATGACCACTTCAACATGACCATACTAAAATGTAAAGGTCAAGTTAACACTGAATGTCATTATATGGGTTAATACGCAAACTTTACGTTGGCTATAACTTTCTCATTTCTCCATATTTCTTCATCAATCTTTCAATATATACTCTTCATGACCACATCAACATGACCATACTAAAATGTAAAAGGTCAAGGTCACACTGAAGGTCATTATATGGGTTAATACGCAAACTTAACGTTGGCTATAACTTTGTCATTTCTCAATATTTCTTCATCAAACTATCAATATATACTCGTCATGACCATCAACATGACCATACTAAAATGTAAAAGGTGAAGGTCACACTGAAGGTCATTATATGAGTTAATACGCAAACTTAACGTTGGCTATAACTTTGTCATTTCTCAATATTTCTTCATCAAACTTTCAATATATACTCATCATGACCACATCAACATGACCATACAAAATGTTAAAGGTCAAGGTCACACTGAAGGTCATTATATGGGTTAAAACGCAAACTTAACGTTGCCTATAACTTTCTCATTTCTCCATCAAACTTTCAATATATACTCATCATGACCAATTCAAATTTAGAGCAGAATGGAATGCGATTGGAATCAAAATCTCATACCATAATGACATTCTAATTCCATTCCATCCCAGGTTTTAGGCTATACCGATTTATACACGGTGAATTTAAACCATACGTTTTGTACATTGACACCGCAATATAATTTTTCAAATAACTCGCTGTAAAATAGTTAATTGTTGTTGCAATGTGTTAATCGCATGAAAAGATAATCTTCTTCTAAAAGTCTTACACGAGCTTCATCGGATACTTTAACATAATTTAGGATTTCTATCATAGTCGCAATTTTGAATTCCGCAAGCAGTGTCAATAGATCCGCTATTTGAAGAAAAAACACGTGACCAGACATACCACATCATAATAGAAACTTAACACATCATAATGAAAACAGACCACATCATAATTTAAAGTGCCCACATCATAATGAAAAGCGACCACATCATAATGGAAAGTAACCACATCATAATGAAAAGTGACCACATCATAATAGAAACTTACCACATCATAATTAAAACAGACCACATTATAATGTAAAGCGACCACATCATAATGAAAAGCGACCACATCATAATACAAAGTAACCACATCTTAATGGAAAATAACCACATCATAATGGAAAATGACCACATCATAATGTAAAGCGACCACATCATAATAGACACTTACCACATCATAGTGAAAAGTGACCACATCATAATGGAAAATGACCACATCATAATAGACACTTACCATATCATAATGAAAAGTAACCACATTATAATGTAAAGTGACCACATCATAATGTAAAGTGACCACATCATAACAAAAAATGACCACATCATAATGAAAAGTGACCACATCATAATGGAAAATGACCACATCATAATGACAAATGACCACATCATAATGGAAAGTGACCACATCATAATGACAAATGATCACATCATAATGTAAAGCGACCACATCATAATGGAAAGTGTACTAAATGCTTTTAGTTTGTGCCCGTTAAACTTGTATAGATTATATTAATAGCATTTGATTAGAACCAATATACCGTACCAATACATACAAGAAGGGTGAATTAACTGTCTCAATATTTGTTATTTTCTGGTAGATCATGTTTAAGACTATTAATCACAAAATAACGGACGGATGCCATTATCTGTATTGCGGCGAGAGCAAAAACAACAACAACATAGTGCTGAATTAAACATAACTATTTAAAAATAAACTCAATGAAAGCCATCGTATGAAAATAAGAGCAGGCTGTATCACATTTTATAATGGTAAAATGAAAACAATATTACTTGTAGCATGGTCGGTGACATTTCCTTTGATGAATGCAGAGCATTAAATCGTTTAATTCAGGTTAACTAAAGGGGCTTGGCTTTACCGTACTACAACTACCGAATATTGGAATTTAGAGTACGGTCACTATGACGTCACAGTGTTACTCGGTACACCATGCTACAAAAAAGATAGAGTCTGTCTCAGCTCGTTGGTTATTTAAACACCTCGATGGGCTACGCCCATCTCGGTGTTTAAATAAGCCAACTCGCTGAGACCAGACTCTATCTATTACTTACTCTGTATGTGTCCATGTTTTGCTTGAACCAAACAGGTGGATAAAAATGTGGACGATTTCCTTGAACGTGTATGACGATCTTAGAAAGCAACTTATATAAAAAAATAATATATAACTGCATTTATCGGAGCTATTTATATAAAAATAATATATAAATGCACTTATTAGAGCTAATTATATAATCAAATTTTATAATGTCAATTGTTTGAGCTACTTATAAAATTATAAAGTAAATATCGACTGCATATTACAGAGTTACATTTGCTTTACATAATTTGTCCTAATATAGCAACTAAGATAATTAAATGATATTAACGTTTGAACAGCCCGAATGTTTTTAATATTAAAAATATAAGTAAGCCGTCAGAAATTTGATAGATATATAATACGCACATATATAAACGGTTACAACAATTAGAAATATATATACTCGAAATAAATAAACTTCATTATTTGATCGTATTATATTTTAGCACAAATTATCACCATGAACAAATAAGAGAGATATTTAATGTTTGTTTAAGGATGACAGTGACAAGCTATGTAGATATACAGTGACAAGCTATGTAGATATACAGTGACAAGCTATGTAGATATACAGTGACAAGCTATGTAGATATACAGATATACAGTGACAAGCTATGTAGATATACAGTGACAAGCTATGTAGATATACAGTGACAAGCTATGTAGATATAACTTGATAAGTAGGCTAATTGTGTCGAAATATGTCAACTTTATAGGGGGTCAATATACGCTTCCGTAGATATGTAATATATTCGGTATATTTGGGAGAATTACAGAAGGATTTTATGTGTGTATATATATATATATGTCTGTATGTGTATACGTGTATGTATTATATATATATTGGTTACAGAAACTCATACTTAAACCATTATATTTTGTAATAATCGATATATTTTTATTTATATTTCTTATTGGTTTCCATTATGATTTTTTTTCTGTTTTAATCTTTTTTCACTTAAATTCTTTCTGTTAATACTAAACAATCAAGGTACACAAGTTTCAAAGATTCTAAATTAATTGTCAAACCAATTATATGCAAAGTTATGTTTGATATGACTGTATTGTTTATGTGTACCTTGATACGGGAGAGGCCTTACATAGGCATTGCCTGTTGTCCATTTCATTACTTGAATAAAATATTGTTTAAAATACACTGTTAAGTTATAAAATGTTCCTATTTTTCACCGACCCTTATCGATTTGTCCTGATAAACACCGACGAGGTTATCTAGGTTAATCGCTTCACTGGACAGCTAATCACACATATACAGTGAACTTGAACGAAGCGTATTATTTACTATTATACCGCGTGCGTTTAGACTAACATTATACTATCTGATTATATATGAATGTTCCCATTTAGTCAGATATATAAACTTGATTTTAGGGAATATGATAGTTAATTAATGCATACGTATCGTGAGCAGACGGACGGACAATATGTCGGATACTGATAGACTCATTAATCGAGATCCGATGGACATGGGGTCGTTTGACAAAACGTGGCGTCCAATTCTTGCCGAATTAGTGGGCGTCACGTTGTTTGTGTTCGTTGGGTGTCTGGCAGTAAACAGTGGCGGTGAACCTCATGGCAGTATTTCCGGTGTAGCCCTCGGACATGGGCTCACTATCGCTCTGCTCATCATGGGACTCGGAGAGATCAGGTGAGTTGAGCTGTACGGTTCTAGTGAGCAGTGACGAAGATCATGCAAATACGGCAGTATATCTTGTGTATCCCTAGTTTAGTTTAGTTTAAACATATTTATTTTACATCGATTGCGAAACAAGTTATTGCAACTTAGATTAATCACTCTCGATGGCTTCCTGGGTAGAACCAGTACTAAGCAATGTGGATTAATTATCTTGCTCAAGGATAAATAACGTGGCATCGGCGAGGATCGAACCCACGACCTCTCGATCTGGAGTTCGGCGCTCTACCACTGGACCACGCACTCCACTATCCCTAGGACATGGGGTCACTATCCTTGCTCGGAGAGATATTTAATGCAAGCAGGGGCGGACTCAAAAGGGATGGGGCGCCACCGGCGCGCGCCCACTCTGAAATCTGAAAGGTTATGAAAAAAACATCAATTTAAAAGGCGGTTTTATTTTTTTAATTTTTATTTTTTTTGGGGGGTTTTCAAAAGTTTTTTTAGAAGTTGCGCCCCAACCCGATTATTTCAAATCCTGTATCCGCTCCAGGCAAATGCACTGTGTCGAACAGTGGCGGTTTAGTTTGAACTCTCCAGCTTCCACATATTGAAATACTAACGATATATTATACATTGCAAAATTTATATATAGATCAAACGAAAAACGTAAACAGAGTATCGATAACAATTTCTTGAATTAGATAAATATAGAGTTTACATGAAGAATGTTTAGTAGATATTAGATATAGACAAAACGTAAAGTTTCAACTTATTTTGTTTATACATTCTATATTTGTAACTTCAAATTATTATAAACATGTTGTATTCATATATCTTCATCCATGTAATATATAATAATGTTATTATGCTGTTCAACTTGTTTCTTATGATGGGCCGGTGGCCTTAATTATGAAATAAAATTTCTTGACTCAAGCAGTGAAATGATACAGTATTAATACAACAATCGAGGTGCTAATTTTGATGCTTGGTAAAGAACTCAATATAGCCGTGTGTTCCTTTAAGATAAACTTTATTTAATATATATCGTGTATTTGAACGGTGTCATAGGTCTTTATTATTTATATATTATGCTAATACCACCGTTCAATGTATTTAATTCTAAATTGCCTTTCAATTAAAGAAGCTATCCCGCCAACAACAATCAACTTATGTAAACAAATGTACACTGTTTCTAAACCTACTGACGACGAGGTCCATATATATTTGAGAATCCAAATTCATAGACACAGTATAGCAAAGAGTTACCAACTCATAATTCATTTTACACATATTCAGATATGGTTATTTTAAAACAAATTTTGTAGTGTAATTTTGCCGTTATTCGGCAGGCTAGTGCCTTTAAACTTATATTATCAGTTATTTTTATTAATTTAAGTATAGTCTGAATTAAAACATGAATGTCTAGGTCTCTGTTTCATTCAAAATGCATGTTAATTTTGTTATTTGTTTTTATGTTTATTAAAGACCTTCACCATGACCTTGTCGCTTATACTCCAGCGCATACATAGTTACAGCAACTCTGCATCTCTGCAGTTGACGATTCTATATTTGCGACGATTCGAGACGATTCTATATTTGAGAAGATTCTAAATTTGAGACGATTCTATATGCTCCTTCTGCATATTTTCTATTTCGATGTAAATGGAGGGAGGACCTGGAATATGTCAATTCTATGGAGCCGTATTGTTAATGTATTGACCTTCCTGTTAATGGTTCCGGTTGCACCAGTTCGACTCAAGTCCTCCGTTTCATTTATATGAAAAATAAAACAAATAGTCAAATAAAATTCCAACATAGCGAAAGTAACAGTTTCTGCAATAGCAACACTAGTCAAATATATAGAGCTCAAAATAGTATATGTGTCCCAGTTCCGAAATTTAAAATGCCTTTCTTATAAGGGACGACAGTCCAGTAAGCATATTTTAATGAAAAATACATTTGACACGACTATGCAATAGAAAACTAACCCGTCAAATAACGGCAAATTACACTACAAAACCGTTAATCAGACCTCTATCTAGGTGCTCAGGTCATATAATAATGTATATGTGCCGATTAAAAGTATAGGTTTATTGGTTCTTAAAATACCCGTGATTACATATGCGTAAAATGAATTATGATTTGGTAACTCCGATTTTGTGGTTTGGTCTGGCTGGTTAAAGCCGTTTATATTGTGTCTAGGCCTATAGAGTTTGGATTCTCTAAATATGCAAGTTATTCATATATAATTACATACCTCGTCGTCGTCAGTGGTTAAGAAATGGTGTACACTGTTGTATAAGTTGCCCGTTGATGGCGGGATAGATACTTCAACAAATAATTGACGGAGTGTGCACCCTGATTATATGAATAACTGCATAGCGTGGTATATGTGCCTTGATGGAGTGTGACAGTGTACCTTGCCACAACCATAGAGATGAGCATCGCAGTTTTTGTTAATTAAATCGATAGTATTTTCGTTCATGTTCTTTTCTCAAAATTGCGAAACATGTGATGCGAAGCGATAACATTTAATAATAATCACATCATGGGATGAGAGCACACTGTGCATGTGATGAAGATAATGAAGATTTATCGCGTGATGATGTTATCATTTGATGTCTGTGCCGAATAAAGAATTGATTTGAGTGTGTTACTTTAATCAGTTACTTTATGAACATACCGATGCAAACGGCTCGACATGATTCCTTTCTAATTACAATAATAATTAAAGGGACATACGGCAATCTTGAATTATTAAAAACTCACGGCGTCCCATTAGTTTTTCCAATAAATTAATATAAATTAAAGTATAAGAATAGTTAAATCAAATTGGTTTTGCATATTATTAACGGTTGATTATATTGCACCAATTATATATGTAAAGGTAAAAGGAAGAAAGGCAAAAAGGAGTATTAGAAGAGAATAATGTAAGATAATAGATAATGAACATACCTTAGTTTTGAAAATCGGTCTAGAAATAAATATTTTACGACCAAAATGATATTTGGTGGGGATTTCCCATGTAAATTCCCTGTTGCTGCGAGAGCAGAAAATTAAGAAATCTCAAATAACATCATTTAGCCTCAATGTGTTTGTATAAAAGATTTAATGTCTTAATTTTACGTTTGTCCTTCACATTAAAACTATTTTTGAATATAAATTCTGAAAAAAAACCTAAACACTCACGACGACACACCCAGGGCGTCACAGTCAAAGCGTCACACCCACGGCGTCGCACACAGGGCGTCACTCCCACGGCATCACACACAGGGAGTCACTCCCACGACGTCACACACAGGGAGTCACATGGAGTTACACATGACATCACACACATGGCGTCGCTCCCACGACGTCACTCCCAGGTCGTCACACACAGGGCGTCACTCACACGGCGTCACACACAGGGCATCATCACACACACATCGTCACTCCCAAGGCGTCACTAATACGGCGTCACACACAGGGCGTCACACCCACGGCGTCACTCCCACGGCGATAATGATAACAGGTATTAATATTATGTTTTCAGTGGTGGTCACTTCAACCCTGCTGTAACACTTGGCGTGACAATTGCTGGTGCAATAAAGCCCATTCTAGCTCTGGGCTACGTTATTGGTCAGCTAGTGGGAGGGGTACTGGGTGCGGCCTTAGTCAGGGTAAGCTACTTAGTATTGTATCCTAGTATATACATTACGTCACTGACGTCTTACTCATATTCAATGTTCTACTTTCTAAATATGTCGATAGAGGGTCGTAAGATTAGTATAAACGTATGTGTATACTCTCAACAAATAAAGTCGATTATAATTATTATTATTAATTTCGGTTTTGATATAAAACCACAGAGGTGGTACGAAATAACTCATTGAAATATACGTACATGATGTTTTATGCATATCAACACTGGAATTCCACTGTTTCCGTTTTTCTTTTAAGTACAATCTAATTCGCTGGCGAAATAACAATAAAACTTTCAATTAATAAACGATGTTCAAAACTATGTTTGTAACACACATTATATTGTTAAACAATAATAACTTAACCCTAACAAAATGCATTCGTTTGTCGTTTAACAGGGCGTCCTACCATCAGCTAATTACAAAGCCATAGGTGGTGGTACCCATCAACTAGGTCCCGGAGTGGAAGCGGGATGGGCCATACTGATAGAGATGATGCTTACAACCCTCCTAGTGTTTACTGTCCTTATGGCCGCTGTCAATGATAAAACTAAATCCAGACTAGCACCTCTCGCTATTGGCTTTTCCGTGTCGGTTGATATTATGGCTGGGTAAGATCTTTGTTTTGCTTGCATGACGAGCGATAGCCTTCCTGACTAACTGATGATAATGATTGTATTTCCGTTCAAGGTACTCTGTACAGGTCACACACCTCAATTAATTTTCCCATAGGGTTACTGTACAGCCTTTTCCAACATCTGACATTGTTGTTGGTTTAATATTTGCAGTATAGCAAAGACCACTAATTTAAAACAATAAAATACATCAGTTAGCCAGTTTTTTTCCCTCTCTCATGTTTTGTGACCCCCATGGAAAATACAAAATTCATACACTATCTAGCTGAATATGCGGTGCTTCGGTCAAAAACTTCTGAAATTTTAATGAAACACACCGAGACTGCAATATTTCGTATGTGTCGTGCTCGGCCGTTTCCAAAGGTCCATTATCATACTCTTTTTCATATCATGGGATTTTCTGTATCATCTGTCTTTTACACTGCAGATGTACGCTAAAGCAAAGCAAACCCTATGTTTCAAATTAAAAATTGCCTAAAATTGAGAAAAAATAGAATTATTTTCTGTTTTCCTTCTGTCTCTAGGTCCGTGAGCTTTTAAGTGAGATACTAAAGGTATTATAGTTAAAAGCTAAAACAGGCGCTGGTATCAATCTGATCATACTTGAATCTGGACGCTTATTTCTATTTGCCCTTTTAAAGGGAAACTTTATTTCTCTCTTATTATCGATTGTATCGTCTCCCTCATCTTTAAAACAATCGTTATACGCCCGTGTTTTTTTTAAACTAATACCCCCCGTCCACTTGTATCCCGAAGGGTTCCCGAATGTGGAATTCGGAAAATCGGGATGTTTCGGCAAGTCTTCGCGATGTTCTGTAACCGTTCTGTAACCGTTCTGTGTCATTCCTCAACACTTCTGGAAACATTCTTCATGATTCTTGGCACTTCGGGATCGAAAAACATTCGGCATCCAAATTTTAAAAGTTTTAAAATTTGGACGCCGAATGTTTTATTCGGAACGGCTTCGGGATCATCGGCAAACCATCCGCAACCCTTCTGGACGTTCGGGAACCCGTCGTCATTAACTCGGCATCTTCGGAAAGCCTTCTGCGAGGCTTCGTAATCGTTTAACCACCCCGAGTAGCCCTGCAGAAGCAGTTTGTCGTCAGTTTCCTGATAGTTTTCGAAGTGAAGTCGAACGCCAAAGATGCGTACGTGTCCCCAGATGCCATGTACCGTAGCGTCACCGCAAGCTTTAGGCCAGCAGGAAGGGCGTTACGGAACCTGCTGTCCTTTTTCAGGATGCGAGGAGTCAGTCGCGTGAGAATGTCATCAAACATTGTTGGTGTTATCCTCAAATATCTTTTGAACGAGGTAACATCTTCATTCCGGAGTTCCTGCATTAGAGTATTGTACTGTCCATAATGAAGCCTCCTGTCGTCTGTGAGCCAGGGGCGGACCCACCATCGATGCCGTCTTCTTCTTTTCTGTCTTAAGTACAATGCCAAGGCAAGCATGGCATCCGTTTCAGCTTGTATTTGATACTGAAGAGCAAGGTGAAGGCCTCTAGCATCCATGGTGTCCAACTAGCAACTGATAACAAAATAGTAGTTCGGCATCGTTTATATACCTTGACTTCCAATCGGCAACATTTCAGCATTCTATCGGCAGTAGTTCGGCAACTATTCAGCATGTTCTGCAATGTTACCGCAACCTTTCCGCACGATCGGGAAACAATCGGGAGTCAATTCCGGAACATTCGGCATTCTTCGGGGCTGCGTTCGGCTACTTCGGATAGGTTTCGGCGTTTGTACGGCAATCTTTCGTATGCCACTCCACGAATACATGCCGAACATGCCGAACGAGCCCGACGGCAAATCTCCGCCCATAATTTTGATAAATGATCCCGAAAGGTTCCCGAAACAAGTAAAATTTTATCGGCAACCCTTCCGCAAAGCATCGGGGCTGTAGGGGGGGAATAGAGCTATTTTCACCTCCAAGCGTCGTCTTAAACGTCAACTTCCTCGTAGACATACGACACCCGATCAGTATGTGCGGTTCACTTTCTTGATAAATCATAAGTTGTATTACTAAAACAATACAACTGAACACTCATTCCCTTAAATGTATTACTAAAGCAATACAACTTAAAACTCATTCCTTAAGATGTATTACTAAAGCAATACAACTTAACAATCACCCTTCTGATGTCGACATCGCATATATTATTTCGCCATAACTTCTAAGGATGTTGACCTAATCAAACCGTAAAAAACACCTATTTGTATAGTTATGTCGACATCAGTAAGTGGCTAACTTGTCTAAAAGCCTGTCAATGCTCGGTACTGCCAGCCATTTGTCAGTTACTGATGTCGACACCAAGGTGTGAATATATTCGTGTTCATTTTAAAACATTGGCTCACGGGCACGGCGGAAGGGCTGTGGAGATGGAGCTGCAGGGGTTGGGGCGAACATGTCTGAATTATTAAAGGCATTCATGAAGAGATAAGATGTCAAATATATTTTTCTCTGGATACTTACAGTGTTTCGTTCTTGTCCCGCCATTTTCACTAAAACCGGTAAGACGTAAAACCAGTAACTAACTTGTAGCTATTATATAATTTTATAAGTCAACATCAGTAACTGACAAATTGATGGCAGTACCGAGCATTAACATGCTTTTAGGCAAGTTAGCTACTTACTGATGTCGACATAATCATACAAATAAGAGGCTTTTAGCGATTGATTATGTCAACATCTTGCGCAGTTATGGCGACATAATATATCTGATGCCGACATAATACGTGAATTAAGTCGACTTAATTATTTAGTTAAGTGGCTAACCGGCTGGCAGAAGTATGCCGTCATATATTACTAAAGCAATACAACTTAAACAATAATTCCTGTGACACTATTAGACCCACATTATTCAAACGTCCTGCATAGGAACAGTGTGGCAGAAACCGTGTGATGAGTGCACATCGACACCACACATAGATCACCGTGCCTGATCTTGACCTACTTAAAGTTCTCCGGCCACGTTTTGTTTCATGAACATGTTTATGTTTATTTAAATCGAAATCAATACACAACAATAGATATTTTTTAATTCACACATTGAAATATCTGTGAAAAGCGAGAATAAGATTTTATTTGATGACGTAGAAAACTTTGAACAGGTAAATTAATCCACAGGTAAATGTATTTATCAATTATCTGGCAATAGTTGTGCAGCTGTACAATTCAGATTTACCTCATTTCTCCGTGCAGCCACGCAGTTGTAAAAGTGGTATCTACGTCATGCAAATAATACTTATTTTTACATACAACTTAGTAGCGGTTTTAAATATATACTATGTAAAATAAGTTTTGCAACAAAATATAATTGTCACCAATTCTAAATATTATACTTTTGGGTCCTTACCCCTATGTGATTCGCTTCAGCATACCGATTGATATGTAAGTGGAATTACCAATACAATTTGTGTTAAATATCAAAAAGGGATGAAATTAAATATTCTATGATTATGCTTTGAAAAATGGTAAATATTTCAAAATTCAATAAGTGTTGCTAAACTTATTTTACATAGTATATGTTTCTCTCCGGGACTATCAAGAAATGTTCATATGATGCTTAAGAGTAAAGTTTGTTAATTGATAATACTACAAAAAGGGCGGCCATTCAACTTTAAATGACAAATAGTTCTCTGAGTAAAGACTATATTGTAGATGTACATCGAGTTACTTACGAGTTACTTACTGGAATGAATCTGATTTACTCCACACTGAACTAGCATCTGGATCTCCTCCTCCTCCTTCTCCTCCCCCTCCTGCTCCCCCTCCTGCTCCTCCTCCTCCTCCTCCTCCTCACCATCAACATCATCATTGTCATCATCATCATCATCATCATCATCATCGTCATCATCATCATCATCATCATCATCATCATCATCGTCATCATCATCATCATCGTCAACATCACATCATCATCATCGTCGTCATCGTCATCATCGTCGTCGTCGTCGTCGTCGTCTATCTTCATCTTAATCGTCGGTCTGAATAGCATATGATAAAGCAATACATCCGACAGTTTATGACATAGTTCTCAGAACATGCGAGTGTTATATAAAATTTGACAACATCTGAATAAAGTTCACAATGGTTTGTTTTCTTCTTCTATCATTATATTGTTATTTATTTTCTTCTCCGGCTGTTTCTTGTACATGTATTTTATATGTATGACCGTTCACGTTGCAGCGGCCCACTGACTGGAGCTTCGATGAACCCAGCACGAGCGCTCGGACCAGCCATAGCCTCCAGCGCTGTATTCGACGATGCTTGGAAATACCACTACATCTATTGGGTTGGGCCGTTATTGGGTGCTTGCTTGGCATCATTATTGTACAGGTAAGAATACGATTGGGCCGTTATTGGTTGCTTGCTTGGCAGTATTATTTTACAGGTAAGTAGTACACCGGCCGTTATTGGTTGCTTGCTTGGCATCATTATTGTACAGGTAAGTAGTACACCGGCCGTTATTGGTTGCTTGCTTGGCATCATTATTGTACAGGTAAGTAGTACACCGGCCGTTATTGGTTGCTTGCTTGGCATCATTATTGTACAGGTAAGTAGTACACCGGCCGTTATTGGTTGCTTGCTTGGCATCATTATTGTACAGGTAAGTAGTACACCGGCCGTTATTGGTTGCTTGCTTGGCATCATTATTGTACAGGTAAGTAGTACACCGGCCGTTATTGGTTGCTTGCTTGGCATCATTATTGTACAGGTAAGTAGTACACCGGCCGTTATTGGTTGCTTGCTTGGCATCATTATTGTACAGGTAAGTAGTACACCGGCCGTTATTGGTTGCTTGCTTGGCATCATTATTGTACAGGTAAGTAGTACACCGGCCGTTATTGGGTGCCTGCTTGGCATCATTATTGTACAGGTAAGTAGTACACCGGCCGTTATTGGGTGCCTGCTTGGCATCATTATTGTACAGGTAAGTAGTACACCGGCCGTTATTGGGTGCCTGCTTGGTAGCATTATAGTAGATGTAAGTAGTACAAAGGCCGTTATTGTGCGCTTGCTTGGCAGCATTATTATACAGGTAAGTGGTACACCAACGGAAGCAGCAAACACAACAAGAGAATAAAGTAGAGGTCTGTTCATAAGAGGTATGAGAGGTAATGTAAGAAGCAACACCTCTCACGCCCCTAGCACCGATTTAAGCGATATTCGTCTTCAAAGCCACCTATATTAGACTCGTTGGCCCCAACGGATCAATGCAAATAACAATTCGTAGCAGGGGGAGACTTTTTACAACCGCAAAACTGCACTATAAGAACTCTAGTGTGAATGTTAATAAATACTGGTAAGGGAGATCCGTTGGAAGCAATAAACACAACCAAGAGAATAAAGTAGCACATTTTGTTTGATTCTGTTCAAAACCTTGAGTTTATTTCTATGGTTTTCTATATTTTCGGCCGCGTCTAATTCTAATTCAGTAGTAGCATATTGACATGTGCTACACGCATACCGGACTTACTTTTAATCTCAGTCTATGGTCTCGACCAAGTTTGTTCAAATGGTGACCCTGTGGTTGTTTGTTGTTTATGTTGTTCGAACTTTCCCAGCAGGCCATTGACCTTTTCCCCTCTAAATACCGCAACATTTTCTATTTGTTTGCAGGTTTAACTTCTCTTCACCGACATATACTTTTTTTATACCTGCCTGTATTAATTTATAATCTTGTTTTACTGCCAATGTCATCCATTATGTGAGCGATTCAGGATCATTTGACCCTCCATGTAGATACACCTATACTACATGAATAACTTTATATAAATCAGAGTTTTTCATGAAGATCATTGTCTGTAGCTTATGTTTTATCTTTCAGATTCATATTTTCTCCTCCAAGTACTCGATGGATAGCCAGAAGACCTATTTAATCTGATAACAACAATTAACGTCAATGGATACTAACTGCATTGGACATCCAGACGTGTTCCATCTATATAAATGGATAACAACAATAAACGGCACTGGATAGCCAAGCATTATCCTTTTATATAAACGGATAACAGTAAACGGATAACAACACTTATCGGAATAAAAAAGAGTACCAGTTTAGTCTAGCAATTAACAATAAATTTCTGTAACATTAACGAATAAGTAAACGTTTTGCAATAAATGCACAGACCAGAGACCAACATGTTGCAAGACTGGAACATAAACAACAGACACCACTGTAGGTAAAGTGCGAAACGAATTTGAGTTTGTAGATAGATATCAACACGCTAGTTTGGAGACGGGTTCAGTTGCATCACGGGATTGAATTGGCATTAAACATGTAAACAAATGCAGTGTTTTTACGATAGTTCATTTGCTTCAAACGTTAAGTTACACTCACTGCTTTTAACTCTGGTAACTTTGACGACATGTTGCTTTATGTTTTATATGTTCATTTCGTTCATTGGATTAGTCATAGATGGTATTATTAAATTTCTTCTAAATATATTTGTCTAAATGCTGTTTCTTTCATACTTGTTTAATTAAATGATATACTGTAGTAGTATGTACCGAAATAGTTATTTATATTTGTCTTAAAATCTCATTTCACTGAAATCTAAATAAGTTTGTAGATGTATATGCGCTGGTTTGTTGAATATATACAATTGTTTGTCGATGGTGTGTTTGCTATAAGCGCTAGTTTTTCGGCTTGGGGGACTTTAAAACTGCGACCTTTCTTATTTTGTCGTAGTACATTCATATTTTCATATATATATATGTATATATATATAGACACTAACTGCCAAACAACAGCGAAAGTAACACATATAATAATTAGGTAAATGTTGTTGTAATCGTGTTATAATTCATATAAATTTTGTTCTTCTAGGATCGTAGCAAACTGTGTAATCCTACAAAGAAACAACGTTTTCAACTAGAAAATATGTGTTTAATTTTGGATTGTTTATATTCAAAGCATTTAAATTACGTAATGCATTATTATATAATAATTAAACTATATTTTCCTTCTACCAAGTAAATATTGTTTTCTTTATTTTTTCTTCTTAATTATGGATATGCACAAACACTGAAGCAGTCTCTTTGTATGGTGATATTTGCTAAGATAAACTAATTTACTGTATGTATATTCTCCCAGGAATATTATTTAATAGTGTTCCAAATAATATGTTTTAATAGACACAAATCCCTGTGGGATTTCATTATTTGTATTTTGATGAATGTATGTATTGATCATCAGTCATGTGACTCTATGTTTGTATAGTAAATATGTTGCCTCATGGGCCAAACTGGCCTAATAGCATTTTGAAATAAAAACTTCCAAACTTCCAGACTATATTATATGACACACATCTTCCCCGATTTCGCGCTTTCAGTCACATAAAATGGTAGTAGGTGAAGGTTAACCCATTTACCGATTTTTGGTAGGAGCGTGTTGCTCTCTTAGGAGCGTGTTGCTCTCGTGAAGTCTTGAAACCTCTAAAGCTGTAATTGTGTGATAAATGGACTAATGAACAAAATACTAACAGTATGTCAATGTTATTTATATTGATGTTAGCCTACACATTATGAATATTGAAAGCTATACGGGTTTTGGTGTCTGAAAAAGATGGACTTCACCACAGACTTCAATGTAAAACTCGAATATAAATTAACAAAGTGCAAAGGTTAGGACAATGCCATTAACATTGACATACTTTTTATATACATTTTGCTGTCATATATGGTGTGAAATGGACTTAACCAAAAACGTGAATGTTAAATTTGAATGTTATACGATCGGACAAGGGTCGTGGGGCATAGTTAAATTATACAAAACACTACATGTGTCTTATACTTCAATGTAATAGTTTCAGAGACCACGTGTTCGATATCAATGAAAGGACTAGACGAAATATCTTTGAAAATGTGTATTCTTATGCCTTGAAAGGCTGGCGCTATATTTGATAGTGAAGTTGCATTATTCTCAGTCAAACGCTTGTGTTTCTATTTGAGAAATCCATATCTGAAAATATGGAAATATTAATTGGAAAAAAACTGAATAACTCACATACATTAAGCTACACATAATTGTTTATTTATGTGTATTGCCATACTATATGCATATTTTATTTCATCAAACAATTGTATAACAAA